>JACEEZ010001542.1:695000-730000 GCA_016584305.1 Chionoecetes opilio | reverse complement strand
ATCACTACAAATACCCTTTTTCTACCCTTTTCCTACCCTTTTTTTCTAAGAGGTGCGATTTTTTGTTTGTATATGTTTCTGGGTTATATTGAACAAGTAATGAGGTGTCAGATTACTGTAGGAGGAAAAGACAACAAATATAAAACTAGTGACGCGAACCTATGTAATGTTACTAAGGTTGACAAGATTAATAGACAGACTATAAACGACATACTACTATTAAAAGTGTATAGATCTTGAATGTAATTACGTAGGTAGTACCGTAGATAACACTTTAGTCGCCACCTGCAATAATGTCGCCAGCCACCATATATTACGAATTATAGCATCACTACTGATGTGTATGTGCCACTGAAGATGATACACAGTAGTTTATATCATGACTGTATAATCTACCCTGTTTCAGCGTTGTCTTATGCTTTGTAGCTGCAAGTATATACGGTTTCAAATTTCACTACTCGTTTTTTTTTTCGCGCGACGACGACGGCGGGAGGACACTCTGTAAATAAACACTAATTGGCGACATTATTGTTGGTCGCCACTCTGGTGATATTTTTGTAATTTGTTCATTTATAGCCATACTATGACACAGATGAAGACACAAAATGACACAGACTCCAGATAGCCCCTTCTAACTTTAATGAAATCATGGATGTAGAAATGTAAGTATTAACGCCACCACACGTCTGTAAATAAAAAAAAACGTTGTCCTGGCGACTTTAGTGTTATCTGGGTATCTGGGTATCTGGGTATCTGGGTATTTGACAGGCTCCTTATTTCCTGTTTTTTTGTCTATGGTGGTGGTTTTTGTTTGTCGGTGGGAATTGTCAAATACGGTAGAGAGATTAAAGAAAAAGTGAAATCAATTATTCATAGATGGGAATGACAGTGGGTAACGTACGTATGTATGTATGTATCCAAAGTAACATTACCTACTTTGTATGTATCTATCTATCTATCTAGAGTAAAGTAAGATTTTTCATTGATTTCTCATGTTTTTTAATGTTCTTTTGAATATAGTCTACAAAATAATAGACTCTACATGTATAATTTGGCTTATTGTGCTGGCTATATTTGGTGGTGTTAAAGAATGGGGCTGAGAAGACAGTTAACCCCTTCACGCCCAAATCTTTCCTTTGCTATAAAAAATTGTCTGTTGTCGAGCCATAAAATTACGAAAAGTAACTGAATATACCAAATTAGTTAGTGGCCAAGGATACTAAACGGGTCATATCTATAAAATGTTGCTTATATTCATTAAAAATCGTCTTATGGTAACCAAAATACAATGGAAATTATGTTCTGGGCCTCAAGGGGTTAAAGAAGATGATAGGAGCAATGAGGATGCACCATGTGTGAAAGCCAGGCGAGCATAAAGCCTTGTTATGATTGAGGTTTCTCCGATTTTCCTGGCCATGCACACAACCTTGCTCGCTCCAGTCCCTCAATCCTTACATTACACACACACATTCTCTCTCTTCTCTCTATCTCTCTCTCTCTCTCTCCTTCTCTCTGCTCTCTCTCTCTCTCTCACATCTCTCTCCTAACTCTCTCTTCTCTCTTCTCTTCTCGCCTCTCCTCTTCTCCTCGTCCTCTCCTCATCATCCCAATACTTCGTTCCATTTACTCACATTCGCTTTCTCATTCTCTATCCATTCTCTCTCTCTCCTCTCTCTCTCTCTTCTCTCTCTCTCTCTCTCTCTCTCTCTCCTCTCTCTCCTCTCTCTCCTCTCTCTCTCTCTCTCTCTCTCTTCTCTCTCTCTCTCCCTCTCTCCTCCTCTCCTCTCTCCCTCCCCTCCCCCCCCCCCCCCCCCCCCCCCCCCCCCCCCCCCCCCCCCCAGTGAGTTACGTACAAGAACTCGGTTAAGTAGTAAGGGTAAATGCATGCATAAATAAGTGACCAATCTTGAGAAACACAATGTTGCAGGCAAGTAATAACCACTGACTGGCGTCTCTAATGATGTATCTGTGTCGCTACTTGTATGTGTCACCTCTGATCTGTGCACCTCCGTGCTAAACCCTGGGCCCGATGCTTGTACGGGAGCTTGTTGAACAGTCTTGTTTTGGAGGATTCTAGTCTTCTCTCTCCCTGCTGTTCATGCTTTGATATATCTGTGTGTTGAGATGGTTGTAATGAAGGATGTGGCCTATGCCTCTCAGCAGGGGCGTAGTTAGGCCTGGGCATTGGGGGCTGTAGCCCCGAATGTTTTATGAATAGCCCCGGATCTCAAATACTTTTTTTATTTTTTTTATTTATTATTATATTTTTTCTCTCACAAAAATAAGATAAGCTCTGACTGGGGCAACATAAAATTATAGTAAAAAACAAGATATTTGGTTAGATGTTACTTAGCGTATGCTGATGGCATCCTTTTTATGAGCAGGACATGAGAGAGGTGGAGAGAACAGAGGATGAGGATGCATGACAGAGGAGACACCAAAACACCTTCTGGAGAGGTGAAGAAGAGAATATCAGATGGACAAGACACAGAGTTAACAGAAGTGCATTTTTTTCGAATTTTTTCGAAGTGCAATTTTTTGAAATGCATTTTTTTCCAAGTGCATTGTTTTCGAAGTGCATTTTTTTAAAGTACATTTTTTTCGAAGTGCATTTTTTTTGAAGTGCAGTGTTTTTAAGTGCATTTTTTTTAAAGTGCATTTTTTTCGAAGTGCATTTTTTTGGAAGTGCAGTGTTTTCGAAGGCATTTTTTCGAAGTGCATTTTTTCCGAAGTGCATTGTTTTCGAAGGGCATTTTTTCGAAGGGCATTTTTTTTAAGGGCATTTTTGTGTGTCCTTGGCCAGTCCTTTGTGATGTTAAAAAAAAATGGTTACCTATAAGACCGAGGTTGGTCAGATATCAGTACTGAACAAAGCATTGGCAATATACAATCTAGGACTGCTTCATCACGCCAAAGTTCTCTTTTTCTTAGGGTTTTACTCCTACTGATGAAAATAAAAATAATAACGAAGTTGTCGAATAATAACTCAGATTGTCTTAATTTAATTTTAATTTCATGTTTCGAAAGTTATCCTAAGCAAATTACCGGAGCCTTTTGGTAGGGCACAGTGTCTCACATCTTGTATTCAGTATACTCATAAATACATTGAAAATTATCCTGTAAAAATTTGAAGATCTCTTGGCTGGGCTCAGCCCCCAATGTTTCAATATCCTAAATACGCCCCTGGCTCTCAGACACAGAGAGGTGATGGCCCTTGGATGGATAGCTACCCTTGGATGGCATATGAGTGTGATGGCATATTATGTGTTATGCTCCATTATTGTGATTTGACTGACTGTGTGCTGACTTTGGGCACTTTTTCAACCCCTTCTTGGTGATTGCTGGTTTGCATTCAGCCCGGCTCGAAATAAGAAAAAATACTTATTGTTCCACACTGTCGTGGCACACACACTTTTCGTGGCTTGAATATATATATTTTTCCAAAGGGATGATTCTTCAGCATCCAGGGGCCTCGTTTTGTCTTCAAGCGGGGGGGGGGGGGGCAATCAGCAACATGCTATCTTGTGAGCACTGTATGGGAGGACCGGGTGCAGCATTTTTGTCATGTGAGGGTAAATGTATGCACAATGCAAGCACAACATTTTATTGTAAAAGGCTCTAGAGATAAGACCAATTTTGAATCCTTGTTTAAGGATCAAACCTCCCTGGTTTAAGAGAAAGTCATAATGATGCAAAATTAAACGAGAAAAGTGGTGGGGGAAATTATACACTGTCCCCCCCACTCCAAAATGTGGGGGGGACATGTCCCCTAGTCCCCCACCCAAAATAGGCCCATGTCAGCCTCTGTCAAAGCACCTCCTTATATAGACAACGCCTTGGACAGTCCACTGGGGATCAAATGTATTATCCTCCTTGTGTAGCTTGTGAAGGGAGGGTTGTGTGCATGCATTGTATCTTACATGTATAGTGGTGGGGTTTGGTTTTGTGTATTGTGTTGTGAGGTATGGTGAGTGATGACTGTGAGTGATGTGTTGGTGTGTTGTGGTTGCAGGGGAGCGTGAGGCTGAGCGGTGCCTGGAGCAGCGGCGGTGCAGCGGCCAGCCCCAGGGGGAGGTGTCCTGGACCCTGGACGTGGCCGCCCTCCTCCCCAGAAGTAGGTGTATGGGACCCCGGGGCACTAGTGGTCTGGTGGGTTAGGGTGGCCCCCTCACCTCAGGCAGTACATAACCTTAACCCCTTCACACCCAGATCTTTCCATTAATGTATAATAATGGTCTGTTGTTAGCCAGAAAAGTACGAAAAGTAACTGAATATACCAAATTAGTTAGTGGACAAGGATACTAAACAGGTCATATCTATAGAATATTGCTTATATTCACTAAAAATAGTCTAATGGTACCAAAGTTACAATGGAAATTACGTTCTGAGTCTCAAGGGGTTGATGGTGCTGAAGCCTATAAGGGATGTGAGTATTCATAAGACGTTATTTAGTGCATGTAACTACATATGTTGATACTTCCAGACAAACTTTCATGTCCAGTAAACTCATCCACCGCTACTCTGGCTGTGTCCGTGACTCATGCATGCTTTTGGAATCAGGGATTTTAAGGTTTAGAGATGATGTTTAATAAGTGGTAGCCGGGTGTGCTGCCTGTATGCAATGTGCAGTATGGTTCACACCCTGAGGACGTGTGTGTACTGTGGTGGTGGTGGTGGTGTGGCTGAGTGTCCTTGGTGCCACACATCCAGAAATTTTTGTCTGTCAAAGAGTTGGCTCGACAGATCATGCCGTTAATAGACATGGTATATATAAGTTTGTTTATACAGTTTATAGATGTAACAATAATGGCAATAAATTTACTATTACTATTACTATTACTATTACACAGATGTAGGGAGTGTGGAGGTGCGGTACCAGCGCGGAGAGGGGCCGGCCATCACCTGCCTGGGGGTGTCGGCAGTGTTGCGCGTGGTGAGGCTCAGCGACGGCTCGGCCTCGGACTCCTCTGAGGACGAGGCTCTGCTGCACCCGTCCCTCACGCTGCAGCGCTGCATCTCCTGCACCAGACTCATCCGCTTCACCATCGCCAGTCAGTCTCCAGCCTTGGGTCTTGTTGCTCTGTGCCTCACTCTCACCTCACTCTTTGTGCTTAGCAATATCTCCTGGTTAAATCTTGCAGTCAATGATGTGTGACAATATATATGTTAATCAGTAAGGAAAATCTCTGTTAGTTTCAACACAGTGCTGGGTTTCACAAAGCTGTGCATGTACATGTCTGCATCAGGCCAACAGTCACGTACAAGTCAGGTGTTGGCCTTGTTGTTGGGGATTCAGTTTGAGGTTTACAGGGGTTTCTTTGCTACACTGACTGTCAGGTGCTCCGTGACCACCCCTCATGGCTGCCTCCACCCACAGACTTTGCCGCCCATGGACTGCGAAGGGGAATATTCTTCCAGCCCGATCCCTATGTGAAGCTGCGCATCCTGCCCGGAGAGTCCCAGACCCTGCTGCCCCACCACGGGCAGGAGGCGCGCTCCTGCGTGGCCGAGAACACCGTCAATCCCGCCTGGAAGAGGCAGGAGTTCACCTTCATCGGCTACCTCCACGACGTGCTGGAGATTGAGCTCAAAGACAAGTTTGCCAAGAGTCGGCCCATCATCAGTCGCTTCCTTGGCCGCCTCACCCTGGAGGTGGCCACGCTGAGGGAGCGCCTCAAGAGGTGAGCCTCGGCCGCCGTGAGGGGACGGGCCACAAGGCATTCACGACACTGCAAGGGCAGCTTTTTGTTGTGTCTGATGCACTCTAGTTTGATTCTGCTTGATCATTAATAATCAAAGATCTGTTGTCTTCAGTGGCTCTGATGGTTCATTACTTCACCATGTGTTGACAAGTTTGTTTTTCTAGGTATTGTATGTAATGTGTCTGGCTTTTGTTTTCTTTCAGTGGATCATCAGGCCAACTGGACTTTGCCCTGGGCAGCAAGAGCACCGGGGAGTCAGTGTCGGGTCACGTGTACTTCAGCGTGACCTTCACCTTCCCCGCCGCCGCCGCCGCCGCCGCCGCCTGCACCGGCCACGGGGGTCTGGAGTGCCCGGGGGAGCTGGACAGGATGAGGCTCAAGGGTGAGGCTTTTGTGGACTCCCACGGTGACCAGGAACTCATCACCAACGGCCACGTGGGCTTCAGGAAGAATCCCCTCAAGTCCAACAACAACAGTTCCTCTGCATCCTCCATGAGCAATGGCATGGGAAGCAGCTTTGGGGAGGAGGAGATTGCCCTGAATGGGGAGGCGGGGCTTGGGGAGGCAAGGCTGGACAATGGCCAGGACTACACCAGCTCCAGCAGCAGGGAGTCAGACTACTCACCCATCTGGAAATACTCCTGCAAAGTTCCTAACGTTACCAGTAAAGGAAAAGCCACCGAGAGTCGAGGGGAGGAAGCCATCTATGAGACCGTGTATCCCGCCGAGGACTACCAGACGCAGGAGGGCGAGGCGACGGAGGCGGGTCCCGTGCCGCCCCACAGTGACGAGGACTCCCCGCCCCCCCTGCCGCCACGCACCAAGTCCCTCATGAAGTCCTGGCCGAGCAGGGCCACCGGCCTCTGGCCCGGTCCATGGCCGTGCAGCTGGGCCAGGCACCCACCTTCCCCACGGTGGTCAGAAAACGACCGCTGCCGCCTCCAGACACTGCTGGAGGCGACCAAGTGATGCCGCTGAACGGATCCGTGAAGGATCTGAGCAGTGCCGGGGAGCTCAGCGTGCGGCCCAAGGCGCCGGTGCTGAGTGCCAGCTCTCAGTCCAGCTGTGATAGCGAGAGTAGCGGAGCGAGCTACGGAGACGGGAAAAAAATGCAATATCCTTTAGAAGGGTCATTTTCTTATGATATTGTGGACTTAGATGAAGTATTGCAGATTTCAGAAATGTCATATAATCAAACTGATACAGATAGTCAGTGCCAAGCAGGAAAATCTTTAACTCAGGGACCTAGTTCATCTTTGCAATCTTCTTCTTGTGCTTCCATGGAAAGTGATCCCTCGGAGGACGTAACAAGACCTTCCACGTTCAGTGACGCACCGGAGGAAGAGATGGAGCACTCGGCCACCGGGGAAAGTGTGAAGGAGAGATTCTGTACCGCGGTGGCGCCGCTCGCCACGCCAGAGCAGGACTCTAGTCTCCTTCAGGAAGCAGCCTCCACAGATACATTACTGGAGAGCTCGGAAGTGCTAGACCTTGATGTGAATAAAAGCTGCAGTGGAACCTTTCATATACCTAAAGTGCCAGATAGTGAGTGTAGTGTTACGCCAAGCAACTCTCAGAAATCTGGTGTGGAAAGCTCTAATATTAAGGAACATTCACTCCCAGAAATAGCAAATAACCAAAGTGATTCTTTATCTAGTCCAATTAATGTAACCTACGTGTATGGTGTGACAGCCAGTGCTCAAGAGAGGCGGAGTTCATTTGTAGGGACCGTGGCTGGTGACCCTGTGAACCAGTCGGGTGTGTGTGGTGATGACGCGGCCACTCATGGTGATAGTGAGGGAAGAACACATGCAAATCTATTAAGACACAAATCAGACTCATTGCACTCCGACCTGCCCGACCAGGAGGCGGCGCCGGGCCTGAGGGTGTCCCGGGAGGGCTCGGTGTCCGGCCGGTCGCCCTCCCCGAGGCTCAGTGACTCCCTGCAGGTGTCAAGCTCCACCTCGGAGTCCATATCTCCCGCAGGAGGCTCCACCTCTTGTTCCTTGTCCTCCCAGGCCGGTGAGGAGGACAGGAGGGGCTCAGAGTCTACCTGTATGGTTGTCAGCACTGAGAGCTCCTCCTCCAACTCAGTGTTTGCCAGCCCCACCACGGAGACCAATGACTTGGATCTGGTGTCCTTGGTGGCTGCAGCACAGTTTGTGGACATGAACATCCCAGGGGCTTCCAGGGATCCCCAGACCCCCGGGCAGGAGGCTCAGGAGTGCAGCGTGCGGCCCAGGAAGGAACCGTCCACCCAGGCCCCGCCACCGAGTTGGGCGGACGACGACGTGCCCCCCGCAGTGCCCCCCCACAAGCCCCACCACTGCCTCCTGAAGGCCCTGGTGCACCCCTCCCTGTGTCCCCCCACCCCCACACACCGCGCCAAGCCACAGCCCCCCGAGCGCACCACCAGCGACAGGCGGGAGAGGGAGGGCGGGGGGAAGGATGAAGCTTGGGAGAGGGAGGACAAGTCTGCGCCATCCTCCTCCCACCACCCCAAGCTGTCCCGGCAACCCTCGCTCAGGGAGTGGCTCAAGAAATACCCCAAAGTGGAAGTGGCCTTTGATGAGCCATTGCCATCCAGTGAGTGACTCTTGTGTGTTGTTTGGAAATTATGCATAGATGTATATATAACAGTCTGAATGAGAGAGAGAGAGTTTTAAAAGAAAGTAGATAAGAATTGCAAACGATAGAATTATTAATTTCAGGAGTTTGTAGGGATCACAACAATTTGATTTATGAAGTACAGTGGTTACTTACTAATGAATCATCTCAGTAAATATTCACAACGCAAAATGCAATGATGAATGTTGAGCAGGGCTTCAATACTGTATTTTCAAAAATCCCTAGATACTGATACATTCCCAAGGTGGAGGGATAAGTAATTTCTTTATGTAGGTACAGGTGTTAGTGTTGGTGTCACAGCACGGAGGCTTGTGTCCATGTTGCCCTTGAGGAGGCAGGCTTGGTGCTGCACTCACCTGCTTATTGACACCTCTACTCTGCTGTGCCGCCTCCGCTGTGGTGCAGTGGCTAGCGTGCCTGGCTACGAATCTGCAGGCCCTGGTTCGAATCCAGGCCAGGGCAAGTCGGCGGCCAGCCAAGCCAGCCGTTCTTTCTTCCTTTCGGGGTTGATAAATGGGTACCTGGGGAATGTAACTGTGGTAACCCAAATGTCACACTAGCCCTGTGTCCTGGGGTAACGGGTCCTCACCCACCACAGGCTCAAAGGCTAATGCCACGGAGATGAGCACCGAGGCCACGCGCAGCCTAGCGTATGCCCCCATCTTTACTTTGACTTACTCTGCTGTGGACTTAAGATAGATGAAGTATATAGACTGTTCTTGTATGTGTATTGTTGGTTACTGGATAAAGATGCCATACATTATGTTAGTTATATGAGGCAGTATTTTCAGTGTTTCAATTTTCATTGTAATATCGTTTTCCTTTCAGATGTTGAGGCGCGGAAAGACAGTCATGGGAGGATATTCTTCATAGACCACATAGCCAAGACCACCTCATGGGAGTGGCCGCCGCCCAAGCCGCTGCTCACCCACCGGCCCCTCTTCTTTGTGCCCCAGGTGGACGACGGCAAGAGGTGAGCCGGGGTAAACAGTGGCAGTGGTCGGGTGGGCTGTGTGTGCCGGGGTGGGCGGAGGTGGTGGGCTGTGTGTGCCGGGGTGGGCTCTGTGTGCCGGGGTGGGCGGAGGTGGTGGGCTGTGTGTGCCGGGGTGGGCTGTGTGTGCCGGGGTGGGCGAAGGTGGTGGGCTGTGTGTGCTGGGGTGGGCTGTGTGTGCCGGGGTGGGCGATGGTGGTGGGGAGGTGGGCTGAGGATGGAATAATGGAACATATTTAATTATTTTCTTACTGATGAATGTGGATATGTTCACGCCACATGTTTTAAGGCAATGTCAGGTTCTCATTGTTAGGTCATTAACCCCTTGAGACCCAGAACGTAATTTTCATTGTAATTTGGGTACCATTAGGTAATTTTTAGTGAATATAAGCAATATTTTATAGCTATGACCTGTTTAGTATCCTTGTCGACTAACTAAATTTGGTATATTCAGTTAATTTTCGTAATTTTATGGTTAACAACAGACAATTTTTATAGTAAAGGAAAGATCTGGGTGTGAAGGAGTTAAGGTATGTATGTACATTATAGAGTATCAGAGTATTAGTAGAGTAGAGTATTACAGTATCACTTGTTGTTTTCATCGCCCCATAACCTCTTATTTTACAGTCCTGCTTATGGATATTTACTTTGAACTAAACTGCACAGACTGACGTTTACAAAGTATGGGAAGTGAATTAGACTACAACAGCAACATTATTAACCCCTTCACGCCCAGATCTTTCCTTGGCTATATAAAATTGTCTGTTGTTAGCCATAAAATAACGAAAAGTAACTTAATATACCAAATTAGTTAGTGGACAAGGATACTAAACAGGTCATATCTATAAAATATTGCTTATAGTCACTAAAAATTGTCTAATGGTACCCAAATTGCGATGGAAATTACGTTCTGGGCCTCAAGGGGTTAAGAAGAATTAGGCATGGTATATGAACTTATGAAAAGGATGACAATTATTTTAAAGTGAATTTCCCCGTTTTCCAGGGCTTCTGTTAGGGATTTGTTTCCCAGCTCAGGTTTTGGATCTGCTTATAGTCTATTTTTTTAACGAGGCAAAAATTCCATTCTATCTTAAGGTCTCCTGGTTAAAATTATGCCTATGTTTATCTAATAATACAGTGAACTATGATAAAATACAACTGAAATTTAGAAGAAGCGTAGTATTTCCTTCTCCTGGCATCAAATATCAGTCAGTAAGCAGCAAGGGGTCAGGATTTTTCACCTTGTTAAAAAAAATGGACTACAGGGAGGTCCCGAAGATACGAGCAGTTAGGTTCCACCTGGCATACTCGTAAAGCGAAATCTCGTATAACGAAACACATAACTAATGGTAAAATATAGGTTTGGTTCCAGGACCCCATCAATTAAAAAAAAAAAAAAAAAAAAGTCATGTTTTTCAAGCTAAAATAAACTGTAGCAAACACAACAATCACACAGCGTCTATATTACCCACACTGTACTACCTATTCTGTAGAAAAAGCATTCTGAAAGAGAAAATAGCACACAAAATAACATAACTGCACATTAATTAAACATAAAACATGCATAACAAGCAAAAAAGACGTTGTAATGTATGGGACGCCACGTGATACAAGAGAAGGTAGTGTAGCGGTCCCAAGGTTGGGGCCGCACACCTGCTAATTACCCCTAAATGTCAGGCCGCGCCATATGCTTAATTACCCTTCAGGTCACGCCTTGCTAGGGGTGACCTGACTGCGGTCCCAAGGTTGGGGCCGCAAACCTGCTAATTACCCCTAAATGTCAGGTCGCACCATATGCTTAATTACCCTTCAGGTCACGGCTTGCTAGGGGTGACCTCACTGGGGTCAACCAAATCCCCCTTTGTCCAGCCTGGGAGTGGTAGGGCACGCATTTTGAGCTTGATAATTTTACTCACCCCAGTCTGAATGTCTTATCATTGGATTTTCGATCTCGTATATTGAAAATAGACCCTAATTTACACCTCTCGTATCATCGGATTCTCGTATACCGAATGCTCGTATAACGGGACCTCCCTGTATAGTGTTGCATTGTAGAAGGCGGTGTTTTCCTGGTGAAGTGTCAAGCTGTGTCTGTGGTCCCCAGGCGGTCTTACTGTGAGAGCGGGGAGAGTGAGTGCAGCGGTAGCCGGGCCAGCAGCCGCGTGGTGACCCCCGAGCCCTCCACCCCCACCTCAGCCTCCGCGCCGGCCCCCCTGTGTCCCAGCCCCGACCACTGTGAGGAGGGGGCGGGGGCCGTGCTCACCTCCTCCCCCCCGCCCCACCCCCCACCCTCACCACCACCACCACACCCAGTGCTGTCTCCCCCCCTGCCCCCCTGTGAGTCATCCAATGGCGCCGTGGGGGTAGCGGGGGCAGGCGCCGGGCCGGGGGGGGCCACGGGGGGCAGCACCCCGTCGGGAGACACAACGCCCGTCGAGGCCCACGAGGACAGGAGGCGACAGGAAGAATTCCAGGACGGCAGCGACGACGAGAAGGCCCCCACACCTCCCCCTCGCCCCCACCACCGCCTGTCCCGCCCCATGCCCCCCCACCCGCCTCCCCTGCCCCAACAGTGCCCCCCAACCCCCACGCACCACGCCCGGCGCTCCCATCCCTCCGGGGGCAGCGATCAGGTGTGTTGCGGCGTCACCACCAGTATGTTGTCATCATCCTGCTCCATAACTATGAGGGAAATGGCTTCAAGGTTGTTGCTGTATTCAAAGTAATGATATACATATGTGTGTGTGTGTGTGTGTGTGTGTGTCACTGTAGATATGTTGTACATGAGCACTTCTCTTTGCCGCAGGACCCGGAGCGGCACGGACGCACCATGCGCCTGCCCTCCATCCCTGAGAGGACCATCAAGTTCCAGAGGGTTGAGATCCAGCCCGGGGAAGAGCCGCTGCCCCTCAGTGAGTGTTGTCTTGGCCCGGGGTGCAGGCGGGAACAATGGGTTGCCTTAGAAATTATAGTACTTGGAAGCAAACACATTTCTTTGACGTGATTTTGTAAAGTTGATGTTAATATTCACTTCTCATTGGTGGTCACAGATTGGGAGGCGCGCATCGACAGCCACGGCCGCATCTTTTACATTGACCACGTGAACCGCACCACCACCTGGCAGCGGCCCTCCGGCAACGACTCGGCACAGTCTCAGCGCACCCAGTCCACCGACCGTCTGCAGCGGCAGCAGCTGGACAGGCGGTGAGTGGGGGTGTTGTGGTGGCGCCGGAGCAAAGAGTGTCATGCCAACCCTGCCATAGTGGGTACTTCAAGAGTGGCTAGATACCATATGTATGATGTGTATGTAGACTCTCTCTCTCTTCTCTCTCTCTCTCTCTCTCTCTCTCTCTCTCTCTCTCTCTCCTCTCTCTCTCTCCTCCTCTCTCTCTCTCTCTCTCTTGCTCTCACTCATCTCTCTCTCTGCTCTCTCCTCTCCTCTCTCCTCTGCTCTCCTCTCTCTCTCTCTCGCTCTCGCTCTCTCCTCTCGCTCTCGCTCTCTCGCTCTCTCTCCTCTCTCTCTCGCTCTCGCTCTCGCTCTCTCCTCTCTCGCTCTCCTCTCGCTCTGCTCTCCTCTCTCTCTCGCTCTCTCGTCTCTCGTCTCCTCTCGCTCTCTCCTCTCTCTCTCTCTCTCTCTCTCTCCGCTCTCCTCTCCCCCTCTCGCTCTCTCCTCTCCTCTCTCTCTCGCTCTCTCGCTCTCTCTCTCTCTCCTCCTCCTCTCTCTCTCTCCTCTCTCGCTCTCTCTCTCTCTCTCTCTCCTCTCTCCTCTCTCTCTCTCGCTCTCTCTCTCTCTCTCTCTCCTCTCTCCTCTCTCTCTCTCTCTCTCCTCTCCTCTCCTTTCTCTCCTCTCTCTCTCTCTCTCTCTCCTTCTCTCTCTCTCTCTCTCTCTCTCTCCTCTCTCTCTCTCTCCTCTCTCTCTCCTCTCTCTCTCTCTCTCTCTCTCTCTCTCTCTCTCTCTCTCTCTCTCTCTCTCTCTCTCTCTCTCTCTCCTCTCTCTCTCTCTCTCTCTCTCCTCTCTCTCTCTCTCCTCTCTCTCTCTCCTCTCCTCTCTCTCTCCTCTCTCTCTCTCTCTCTCTCTCCTCTCTCTCTCTCTCTCTCATTTTAAACATATATTGTTTTAATGAGTAATTTGTGACTCATACTCCTGTTCTCCCTTCCCCTTTTTCTGTGCATCCCTCCCTTCCTCCCTTCCTTCCCTCCTTGGTTATCCTGTCTCCTATTCTTCTTCCAAATATTATTGATTCCTATTAATCAATTCTTTCAAATATTTCTAATTAATTATTCCTCTAATTATTATTCTATTTACAGGAACTACCTCGTGTAGGTCTCAGGGCCTCTTGTGGCTTCCTTATTTTCTTATGTTCTTATGTTCTTATGTTTTGCTGTGCAGGTATCAGAGTATCCGTCGCACCATCACCTCCCGGCGGGTGGAGAGCGAGGAGGCGTCCCCCGGCGGTGCCTCTGCTGCCACCCTGCCCTCCTCCGCCTCCACACCCTCCCTGGCATCCGTGGCAACCCCTCCACCGGCACCGGCAGCCTCCACCACAGCCTCCACCACAGCCTCTGCCACAGCCTCTGCCACAAGTATGTACATCACTCCCTCTTTACACTGTTAGAGAAAAAGCTGTAAATCTTTAACCCCTTGAGGCCCAGAACATAATTTCCATTGTAATTTTTTTTTTTTTTTTTTTTTTTTCCATCACAAGGAACTGGCCAAGGGCACAACAAAAATGGGTAACACAAAGCCCGCTTAGTTGCCAGTCCCTATAAAGAAGACAGTAAGAGAATAAAAATAAAAAAGAGGGGTGAGCCAATTTAGTTCAAGAAGTGTCTTGTTACTCTTCTTTTGAAAAGATTTAAGTCATATGAAAGTGGAAAAATAGAAACAGGAAGAGAGTTCCAGAGTTTACCAGTGAAAGGGATGAAAGAGTAAAGATACTGATTAACTCTTGCATTAGGAAGATGGACAGAATAGGGATGAGAATGAGTAGAAAGTCTTGTGCAGCGAGGCCGCGGGAGAGGGGGAGGCATGCAGTTAGCAAGTTCAGAAGAACAGTGAGCATGAAAATAACAGTAGAAGAGAGCAAGAGAAGCAACATTTTGGCTACCATTAGACAATTTTTAGTGAATATAAGCAATATTTTATAGATATGACCTGTTTAGTATCCTTGTCGACTAGTTAATTGGGTATATTCAGTCACTTTTTGTAATTTTAAAGCTAACAATAGACAATTTTATATAGCCAAGGAAAGATCTGGGCGTGAAGTGGTAAACATTATAACTTAGAACCCTGAGAACCCTGAGAACCCATTATCTTCTAACAAAAAAGGCTTCAATGATATTCCCAAAACAAATTTATTCTGTCTATTCCAAAAGGAGGCCGCTTGGTCTTGACTATTATACTGTATTCATTTTGACAAGGACACTGGCTTTGTAACTGACATGTGTGCATATATATGTGTATAGTACGTGCATAGGTATTGTATATAGTTATTCATATTCTTGCTGCATTGTTCAGGTGGAGCTCCGCCAGACCTGTCCCCCTCCACACCCTCCGCTGCCCAGTCACCCACCTCATCCACCTCTGCCGTGTCCTCCACCACCCTTCCTGCTCCTTCAAGCTCAGGACCTTCCTCATCCACCGCTCCGTCGGCCTCCTCCTCCTCCTCCTCGGTGACCAGTGAGAGGCTGGAGTTACTGCTGCAGTTGCCCGCCGTCAAGTTCCTCACCAGATCAGATTTCTTCAGTGTTCTCCACATGAATGACGTAAGGTCTTATTGTTCTGTGAATAATGGGATGAGAGTTAGTCCAGTTATTTAGAAAGTTATATTTAACCCCTTCACGACCAGATCTTTCCTTTGCTAAAAATAATGTTCTGTTTTTAGCCATAAAATTACGAAAGGTAACTGAATATACCAAGTTAGTTGGTGGACAAGGATACTAAACAGGTCATATCTATAAAATATTGCTTATATTCACTAAATATCGTCTAATGGTAGCCAAATGACAAAAGGAAATTACGTTCTGGGCCTGAAGGGGTTAATGCTTGAAATATCATGGTGTGTAATGAAGGGATAGACAGTCATCTGATTGTTTTGTGTCAATCATCCCTCCAGATTGTATTATTTTCTATCATGTTAACCCTGATATGTTTGAGAGGATGATGTCAAGTGGCTGGAGGATGCTGAGCTGATAAGAGTGCAGTGATAGGGTGGCTCTGCAATGCCTGTGTTCATGGTAGGTCACCCAACATGGAGTAGAGAAATAATAATAATAATAATGATTTTACTATCGCCCGGAGGCATACAGACACACAAAAGCAACAATAACAAATAAAGACAAGGAGTTAAAGCCGTGTTTTTGTCGTCCCAGCACCGTCTTGGACTACGAAGACCACTCCAATAACACTTGCTGAAATGTGTGATATACTGCTTTGTGATATTGTTTGCAATGTTTTGGAATGATTATTATTTCGGGCCCTACCAAGATTGTTGTGTTTTTGTCGCTGAAACCAATCCGTTTTCAACAGTGGGCAGTGGTTGTCCCTGCCTTCCATTCCCCCATGTTACTCAGAGGCACAGGGCAGGGCAGTGGTTGTCCCTGCCTTCCATTCCCCCATGTTACTCAGAGGCACAGGGCAGGGCAGTGGTTGTCCCTGCCTTCCATTCCCCCATGTTACTCAGAGGCACAGGGCAGGGCAGTGGTTGTCCCTGCCTTCCATTCCCCCATGTTACTCAGAGGCACAGGGCAGGGCAGTGGTTGTCCCTGCCTTCCATTCCCCCATGTTACTCAGAGGCACAGGGCAGGGCAGTGGTTGTCCCTGCCTTCCATTCCCCCATGTTACTCAGAGGCACAGGGCAGGGCAGTGGTTGTCCCTGCCTTCCATTCCCCATGTTACTCAGAGGCACAGGGCAGGGCAGTGGTTGTCCCTGCCTTCCATTCCCCCATGTTACTCAGAGGCACAGGGCAGGGCAGTGGTTGTCCCTGCCTTCCATTCTCCCCCATGGTTACTCAGAGGCACAGGGCGGGGCAGTGGTTGTCCCTGCCTTCCATTCCCCATGTTACTCAGAGGCACAGGGCAGGGCAGTGGTTGTCCCTGCCTTCCATTCCCCCATGTTACTCAGAGGCACAGGGCAGGGCAGTGGTTGTCCCTGCCTTCCATTCCCCATGTTACTCACCGTTGCCTTGTTGTGATGCATTGCAGGAGGCGTGTGTTGTGTATGAAAGGAGTGCATCGCTCAGACACATGATCTCACGCATCCGCCGAGACCCCGCTGCCTTCGCCCGCTACCAACACAACAGAGACCTAGTCAGCCTGGTCAACCAGTTTGCAGACATTGAACGGGATTTGCCGCGCGGCTGGGAGGCAAAATATGACCGATCAGGGAAGGTATGAGTGTGTGATAGTGTAGATGCAACCTTTGATTCTGTGGTGAACATTGATCTGATGGATGTTGTCTCAAGTGTGCAGTGAAGAAAGGGCAACTTATAAGTGTTGTTTCCTTCTTGTTTTCTACTTTCCCCACGTAAGGTTTTCTCATCAAGGTTTCAGGCAACACAAAACACAGAGCAGCTCGTTCTCAAAAAAAAATCCTGAATATACTAAATGCTTTAATGGTCATTTTTTCACAAGAAATTCTGGTTTTACAAATAAATGACAGATTTTATGAAATTGTGATGAAATTTTTATAATCAAGTGAATTTTTCTGAAAAGTCTAGATTTTACAAAAGAAAAATAATACATATACAAAATCCTTTTCAATATAGTTCACACACACACACGCACGCACGCACAGACCCATGTCTCAGTGCAACCTTCACTGGGAAGTATTGCCAGCACACAGCATTTCTCAGCATGGTTTTATCATCATCGACACTTTTTCACCCGCACATAATTAAACCACACTAAATCTACATGTCATTGTGGTAGTGAATGCAGCGCCCCGTGGTGACATGACAGCTGATCTGGGTTTTGAGTCCCTGGCCAGATAAAGACCGTTTCTTTGGGCCTCCCAGCACCCTTTGCACCCAGCACAGCATGGGTCCAGACCTGTCCTAGTGGTGCAGTCTGGCAGGAGCTAAGCACCAACACTCAGGCTGGGTGTGTGTGCTCTTACCTCATTGTATTGTAACAGAATCAAGTCAAGCTCGTTTTGTTCCATCTTTTAATAATGTATTGCCATGTTTTTCTTTAAACCTAATATGCTATAGGCTCACACAACTTATTTGGGAATTTTTGAGTGTTCATGACAGTACTGTACTCTTGGGTCAGCGTTTTGAACCTGTGCTCCTGTTTCTTTGTCTGCTGCCGTGCTGGCGAGGACACCATGTTTGTGTTTGCTGCATTGCCTCCGTCATGTCTCCGTGCACAGCCTTCAATCCCTCTCCATGTCTCCGTGCACAGCCTTCAATCCCTCTCCATGTCTCCGTGCACAGCCTTCAATCCCTCTCCATGTCTCCGTGCACAGCCTTCAATCCCTCTCCATGTCTCCGTGCACAGCCTTCAATCCCTCTCCATGTCTCCGTGCACAGCCTTCAATCCCTCTCCATGTCTCCGTGCACAGCCTTCAATCCCTCTCCATGTCTCCGTGCACAGCCTTCAATCCCTCTCCATGTCTCCGTGCACAGCCTTCAATCCCTCTCCATGTCTCCGTGCACAGCCTTCAATCCTTGACTCAGCAGCCTTCCAGCCATGTCACCTTTTGTCCTGCCTTCCTTTGCACTATTCTCCTTTATTTCTTCTTTACTTTCTTCATTAACAGACTATTGGTCAAATACTTCCTTGAGTTATAAAGTGGAGCATGCTGTAGTGTTAACAGTCAAGGAGTAATTTGTAGCCTCCAGTGTTACAAGGTAATCCGTGTGGCTTTCTCTGCTCTGCCAAGGAGTGACGGCTTCACAAAGTGTTCATTTGTTTGATAGTTCCAGTATTTCAAAGACAACTCCTACAGGTGAGGGACATTGAGGGTGTGCCTGACGCTGCCTGTTGTCTGTGTTGCAGCTTTTCTTCATCGATCACTCCAGCAAGACCACCTCCTTCATGGACCCCAGGCTGCCCATCGACGTGCCCTTCATCAACCCCACCAAGCTAGCACTGCCCGCCACACACCACCGCAGGTCCCGCTCCCCGGCAGAGGACGAGGCTTCTCGGGTGAGTGGCCATCCGGGGTGTGGCAGCCACCACACGGCGGCCTCACCCTGCTTGCCAGGCTTAGCAACTCATGTTCCTCAGTTGTACATCGGAATGATGGATTTGTACTGTATCATGTGAAAAGATAACGTGCTTCAGTCAAGGCTGCAGCATTCCTTGTTTTAAAGTAATCGTCCAGACCCATATTTTCTTTGCATAATTATGTTGAATGTTCATTCAAAATACCTAATCCACAAAAAAATTCATTGCCACGCCTTATTTCCCTAAAAACATGACTTTTGTAAAAAGCGCAGGAAAAACAACAGCCCCATTCCAGCCATAGCGCGAAACATGCTGGTGACGTCACAGGAGTAAGCCTCCCAGCCCTGCCTGATACAAATACACGGAGACTCAGAAAAAAATATAGTACTTGAAGAATTTTGGTGTTTCTGATTTTTTTTTTTTGCGATATGGCATATACTTGCATCCTTCATGGATACAGCAAGAAAGCTGTGCCTTTGCAGAGAGCTTAGCACCCATTTCTGACCTATTCGGCCACGATATATGTGTGCAGCGCTGGGGAGTGGCGGGTGAGAGGCGCGTGGCAAGACAATCTGCTTCACACCGTGCGACTCTCACCCGCCACTCCCGGCGCTGCACACACATAACCTGGCCAAATAGGTCAGAAATGGATGCTAAGCACTCTGGAAAGGTACAGCATTCTTGCTGTACCCATGAAGGATGCAAGTATATGCCATATCGCAAAAAATATATATAAGAAACACCCAAAATTCTTCAAGTACTATTTTTTTCTTCTGAGTTTACGTGTATTTGTATCAGGCAGGGCTGGGAGGCTGCCTGCCGTGACATCACCGAGCCGTGGTCCGTCGTCAGTTGTGTTTTGAGAGCTCGGGGAATTTTCAGATTTTGAATGCGGATCATTTAAAAACTGGTGACTGGATGCAAAAAGTGACAACATATTGTTGATATACTCGATCATGGCTGTGTGTTGACTGCATTAAATCAGGAATGATGCAATGGTCTGGACGATTACTTTAAGACCTCAGTGTATTTCTCTCAATTTGCACTCAAATTTATTTATTTTTTCTCTCTCTCTCTCTCTCATGAAGCTGTATCCAATCTGTCCATCCTTGTCTTCTCCCTCTGTCACCTTCTACATGTGATCTACACAGTCACTTGGCTGTGCTCTCCTCATCCATTCTTTCCATACGACCCCATCACATCAATGCTCCCTCCAGTCAGCTACACTGATGTCAACACAGCTCTCACAGTGTTGCTCCTCTCTCCTGTCAAACCATCTCACCCCGGATAGTGTTAGTAGACATTTCATTTCCAACACCTCATTCTTTTCCATGCCCTTACATTCAATGCCCATACTACTCATGCCTCACAGCCATACCGAACACTTGGAACTACAATGCCATCATCTCATCCAAATAAGAAAACGCCGTTCTTATACGTGTTCCTCAAGAGGTTCCATGTCTCCCCCGTGATCTTATTGATGTGCCTCTCGGGTGTGTGTGTGTTGATGTGAACGCACCTTTTATTTCAGCCTATAGCGCCATGCTGTGTGTGTGTGTGTGTCGAGAAGTCCTTTTAGCATGTAGTCTTTCATTCTTGTGGTGTGTCTTATCATCATCATCGTCATCATCATCACATCATCATCATCATCATCATCATCATCATCATCATCATATATTATTATGAGTATTAACCAAGTGCTAAATCTCGTTATTTTTTCATGACAGCTTTGAACAACTTTTAATGTTTTATGCTTATTATTGTTCCCGTTGCATGACCTTGATAAGATATCATTTTAGCATTGCTTTAAAGACTTTAAAGTGTTCCGGAAAGGCCTCTTGATATGGTGCTTCATAGTTCTTGGTATAATGCCACAGATGTTTAGTGACTGGCTTCCACAGTACCCTTGCATGTGTCTCAGCCTCCCTGCCTCCACGCCCTCCGCGGTGTGTTCTGTGATGGGCTGTGGCAATATCAGTGGTTAGCAAACACTACACAGGCACAGTATTGCATCAGTCCATAGGTACCTTGTCATCTTATTTGTTATTATGATTCTTATTCTGAGTTGCACTGTAAATGGCTATGTAATGAATGCTGAAGGCGAGGCTACAATTAAGACATGGAGCTTAGGGAGCAGTGCCTCAGCAGACTAGAGTTAGCTCTCACCTCCACTCACTCCCACGCAGGTGCCCATTCCCCCGCCACGCCCACCCACCACTATTGGCAGTGTTTGTGGGGGCATCGCTGCACACGTCACCCCTAACATTCCTACTGCCTACAATGACAAGGTGATACGTCAGTCTGGTAGTGCTGTGAGGCGGCAGTAACAGTAACGGTGTGATAGAGAGGCCAGGCCCTTTAGACTCAGGTCGGGGAGGCCAGGCAAGGTTGACACTTTGTCTTGTTCAGGATATTTCAGTATGCAGACTAATGATGAAATTACTGGTAGTTAAATGAGATTCTTTACACTGGAGGGTAGGAATTTTGGCTGTTGCATACTGTCAAGTGAGGATGTGTGTGTGTGTGTGACACTGTGTGTGTGTGTTAATTTATAAGTTGCATTAGCTTGCTAGGATGGAAGAAGATAGATAATTACCATATTCCTAACTATCTAAAGCAGGACAGAAAAATAATATTAGTACATTGCTGGTAAATCTCTTCATTGCTGCTCAATAATTTCTTGCATTATTAATATATTGATAGCTTTGATTACACTAAGCTATGACAGACTATTTAGTATCATATAAATGACTTTGCATTAGAGAGCTGCGCCATGAATAAAGCACCAGTGTGTGCCACAGCACAGTATTGTGCACCCATAGGATGCATGTAGTACATGTTGGAATGTTCACTCAAGACAAGTTGTATACTGCAATGCTTTCACACGCATCACATAAGGATTCACGGCTTCCCGGTGTCTGTGCAGGTGGTGGCGTGGCTGCGGCAGCCCAACATTATGGACATCCTGTGTGAGCGCCACAGTGGCCTCCGCACGTCCCCGGCCCTGAGGGACAAGGTGACGGCCATCAGGATGGACGGCACGGCCGCCCTGGACCGCCTCAGTCATGACGTGGACCTCATCATAGTGCTAAGGTGACACCCTGACCTCAGTGTGTGCATTCTGTCTTCTTTTATTTGTTGACCTGGGATATATGATAAAGCTCTAGTAAGATTTGGCAGAGATTTAGTCTCTCGGTGTTTCATGACTGCTTGAACAGTCTTGTAATCATTATTTGGGATTTTCTTTGACAGTTTGTTTGAACACGAGATCATGTCGTACGTGCCTCCCTCTGTGGGAATGTCCCCCCGGGGCTCCCCCCAGCCCTCCCCCCAGGCCTCCCCCGGACTGGCTCGAGCCAATGCTCGGGCTCACGCGCCTTACCGGAGGGACTTTGAGGCCAAGCTCAGGAATTTCTACAGGAAACTAGAGGGCAAAGGGTATGGACAGGGCCCAAATAAGCTTAAGTAAGTATAGTCAAGCATTTTCAAGTAGTGATTAGGTAGACTGAGCTGAGATGTGTTGCAGCCTCTGAGTAACACCTCGGTCCTCCCTCAGACTCAATATCCGCCGAGACCACCTGCTGGAGGACGCCTTCAACAAGGTGATGGGTGCTAGCAAGAAGGATCTCCAGAAGTCCAAACTGTACATAACATTCCACGGGGAAGAAGGATTGGACTATGGCGGGCCATCCAGAGAATTCTTTTTCCTTCTGTCCAGAGAACTATTTAACCCATACTACGGACTGTTTGAGTACTCTGCCAACGACACCTACACGGTTCAGATCTCCCCGATGTCGGCCTTTGTGGACAACTACCACGAGTGGTTCAGGTTCTGTGGCCGGGTGCTCGGCCTGGCCCTGGTCCACCAGTACCTCCTGGACGCTTTCTTCACGCGTCCCTTCTACAAGGGGTTGCTGCGCAGGTAGGGGGAGGAGGAGGGAAACGTGGTGGTCGGGCAGAATAGTTTGAACCATTGTTAGTTATTCCCTGAAGGGATTGAATCATGAGGAAACCAAACTTGCAATCACAGGTCGCCTTAACTTTACCCCCAGCCCGGTGTCCCTGTCGGACGTGGAGTCCCTGGACTCTGAGTTTCACCAGAGTCTGCTGTGGGTGAAGGACAACGACATCACCGAGATGCTGGAGTTAACGTTCTGTGTCACGGAGGAGATTGGAGGCCACGTGGTGGAGAAGGATCTCAAACATGGAGGCAAAAACATTGCTGTCACGGAAAGGAACAAGAAGGTGAGGCCGTGACTGAGGCAGCGTCTCAGAACACTGAATGACAGGGTTGTCCTGGACAAATTTGGATTCCCAGGACAGGATTTCACATTTGTGTTAAAAAGTAGTTTGAGTGGACATGAGTGGGGACTGGGAACATCCTTTCTTTCCTCTCACCAAAAATGTAGTAGATTGAAAAATCATATTTTTTCTGAGCTGAACATCCTTGTTTTGTTGGGAACTAAAAATTTGTTGGTGCATCAGTCACAAGAAGCTTTGAAAGTGTAGACCTCAACCTTCTGGTGGGAAAGACAGGTTCTGATTGTTCAGTATTTAACAGTTGAATGTTCCAAAACCCGTGGCTGCTCTGTTGTGTGTTGTCCTTGCTGCCTTGCGTGCCCAGCAGCTTACTAGGCTTCATTTTGTGTGATTTATATTGAAACGCATCCCGTGGCCCTGGAGGTATGAATACTGATGAACAGGCTGGAAAATTGGGTCTTTTGACTCATCTCACCAGTCCATGGAGATGCACAGGCAACATTTTGTAGTGTTAAACATTTATCTTATTTTTAACATTTTTTCCTCTGTATCAAAGTGTCCTTCTTCAGGCCTTGCTTTCCACACCTGATTGACGCGGGAAAGTGAATTGAAGATAATCCCCGGCATGCAGAATTAAATTGTTACTTTCTTACCATCTTTGAATGATATCACATTTTATATAACTTGTCATGAATAAAGCCAGCTTTTCCCTTGTCTGAAGCATTGCTAAAATAACCTCGTCCAATCTAATCCTGGCTTCCTGCAACGTGTCATCTTCTCCAAGGCAGCCGTCGCCTCCTCACTTGTAACAATGGATCTATTTTTCATTTTATATTTTCCCAAAAACTCGAAGGATCAACGGTGCCTGAGTATGTTTTGGCCCTTCACATGCTTGCTTAGAATAGCATACGTTTCTTTTATAACTTAGATTCTAACAAGAGTAGGTTATCCTTAGCAGTAAAGTCTATTGGGGTCTTTAAAAGGAGTCTGGATAAATTCATGGATAGGGAAGAGAGGTGGATGTAGGTAGAGTTAAGTAACAGGAACTACCTCGTGTAGGTCTCACGGCCTCTTGTAGCTTCCTTATTTTCTTATGTTCTTATGTTCTTAAAGTCATATGGTTGTGTAATGTGTGTGGCGCAGGAGTACCTTGAGCGGATGGTGCGTTGGCGTCTGGAGCGCGGCGTGAGTGAGCAGACGGAGAGCTTGGTGCGCGGGTTCTACGAGGTGATTGACCCGCGGCTGGTGGGCGTGTTTGACGCGCGGGAGCTTGAGCTGGTGATTGCCGGCACGCTGGAGATTGACGTGGCGGACTGGAGGAAGAACACAGAGTACAGATCTGGTGAGTGGGTGCAGTAAGAATTATCTGTTATTTATGTGTGTATTATTGACTGAATGTTCTGAAAAGTAGCGAACATTTTGATGAGTGGAAAGAAGATATAGCATGGTGTTGGTGTATTCAAGATTACAGTTTCCATGTGTGGGTCCCTTTTCATAATCCGATATGAATGTATCCGTTGATTGGTTGTGTTGTGTGTAGTGTAGTGTGTGTTGAAGTGCAGCGTGCCATGGCCTAGTGTAACATGAGCCACTCCCCCGCCCAGGTTACCATGATTCTCACCCGGTGATACATTGGTTCTGGCTGGCCATTGAACGCTTTGACAATGAGCGACGGCTCAGACTCTTGCAATTTGTCACTGGCACCTCAAGTGTGCCTTATGAAGGATTTGCTGCCCTCAGGGGAAGCAATGGGCCTCGCAGGTTCTGCATTGAGAAGTGGGGCAAGCCTTCCAGCCTGCCCAGGTTAGTACACACTGAGAATAACTACATGTTTGCTTGCACATCATATTTTACTATCAATAGTTCTTTGCATTGAAACCTTTGAGTGGCGAATTTATATATAAGTACACATATACGATATTTATCTCATAAGTATTGTGAGCAAAGAAAACTTAAGACTTATACCACTGTGTGTCTGGTCCCCCTGATCAGGGCGCACACTTGCTTCAACCGGCTGGACCTGCCCCCCTACCCCTCCCCTGAAATGCTGTATGAGAAGCTACTCCTTGCTGTGGAAGAGACCTCAACCTTCGGCATAGAGTAGAAGTGTCCACTGGTCCCTAGCAGCTTTGGGAAGTAATTTTAGGCAAGTGCTGTATCACCTCAGCATTTAGGCATTCACCAGACTTCTGAAGGTAACCTAAGGTATTCCTCGTGGCAGCTAGAGGCGTGCTCTGCCATGTGCATTATGCAGTCATGCTGACATGGCCTAAGGTGGATTATGATCCCCATGTTTTGATTGTGGGACATGTCATACATCTATACACAGAGACCTTACTTTATGTTTCATCTCACAACAGCGTACATCCGATTCAGAACATTACAAACAAAATGGCAGCATTATTATGGGTATATCATTTCATCTGTGTGACATTTTTTATCAGTATTTGAAGTTTAGAATTTATTTTCATACATATTTTGCTGAAAAACAGTTGAATACATGAGAGTTTCTGAAATTCAAATACATTTCCATATAGCTCACTTTTGTCCTGAAGGTGGAGGCAAGACCCACACACACTTTCATCACCATGCTGTTTTCACCTTGTACAGATTTCACTCAGTGCTAAGGAGTATTTTTCCATGTGATATTATTGTAAAACTTATCTATGGCATTAGGCTTGCCAGAGCTGGGCCAGAATCCTGCAGTTCCCGGAGCCGTGATGCACAGGACTGCAGCTCATGACTGCCTGATGGCCTATTCTGCTCCTGTCAGAATCTTGTGAATGCATTTACAGTACCAAAATGTCAATACAGCTCAAGTAGACATTGTGTGGCAGGCTGCCTCACTGTCTCCACCACAGCCTCGGCAGTCCCGCCGAGGGCCTCCCAGTGAGTCAGGTGGCGCCACAAGAATGTCACGTATGGAAAGTCAGGATCCATCTCCTTCCCATATGTGTATCAGAACTTATTTCTCCTCATTCACTAGTTCAATGAAGAATGCTGATCTTAGCAGCATACACTTTTCTGAGGACATAAATAACTCCAGTGCCAAATGCAGTCTGCCTGTAGTCATGATAAACATTAACTATTTTTGTGTTGTCCAAATGATATGTTTTCTTGTGAATTCAGGCAGTCAGCAGATGTTTGTAGAGCATTAACCTCCTTATTCACTCCTGTTATTGCATCACCCAGTAACTTATGACATTATAAATCTTTGTTTGTTTGTTTGCTCTCTCTCTCTCTCTCTCTCTCTCTCTCTCTCTCTCTCTCTCTCTCTCTCTCTCTCTCTCTCTCTCTCGCTCTCGCTCTCGCTCTCTCTCTCTCTCTCTCTCTCTCTCTCTCTCCTCTCTCTCTCTCTCTTGCTCTCTTTCTCTCTCTCTCTCACATTTAGAGCTGCTACTTTCAGTCTCATGTACCTTTATCCCAAATGTGATAATTTACTGTTAAGAGCAAGTGCTGCCTCACGCCTCACACAAGATAGGTATCACCTCCGTTTTTTATGTACACGCACTTTGCTCACACGCTGGTCTTGGACGCGAGACTCCAGTGACAAGTTCTCTTGAGCTTCTTCATTCATACAGTAAGAGGCAGACACCCAAACTAAGGCTCATTATCGCCATTTACAAGGCCAGTCTTCAAAGTATTGATTCAACAAATAGTTGGTAAGTTAACATTAATCCTGTGGCTATACACTGTGGATGCATTGAGGCGGGGGTATAGGCAGGGCGGAGGTTGTCTGTAGTGCAGCTCGTGAAGGTTGGGCACATTTTATCCCTTTTTGGTAGGAAAGCTTTGTAAGCTTGACTGATATATTGCATAGAATAGGTATAAGTGAGAAAAGTTGATCCATTTCCATTATACCCATGTACATAAGGCATTTCGTTTTATGAAAATGAATGAGGGCCTCGCCGGCACTCATATATCCCCAGCAATAATCATTGACTGTTATTGCAACTGTTCAGTTCATGATCTAGTACAGGTTTTATCTCAATATTTATAGCATACTGTTCCTTTTGTGTACATGAACTATTTTGAATGAATTATTTCAACATTGTTAGGAAACTGTACATTTCAAATATTTCATTGTAGAATATTTATTTATTATGTCAATGAAGTACCTATTTTGGAAGTATGGCAGCCGCTCTAACAGTTAGGGAAGGTACTTTGGCCCTTACCAAGATTCACGATGAAGGTCGTCGCTCGACCTTCATCGTGACTCTTGTGCTCGTATTCGTAGTCACATACCATGATTGCTCGTGGTAATTGCTATGATTTTGTTCCATTTCTACTCCGTCAAAATTATTCACTTGATCTTGTAGCTGCCATGGAAAGTACTAGAGCAATCATACAGTACTCCTATTGCAATCACAACAGAGCTGGCATGACATATTGATTTAATTAGGATAAGACAAAAAGTGAACAATGACCACGTACAATGATGGTATGTGACTACGAATACGGGCATTGGTCCGGGCCTTTGTTTTGTAGTCCTTACTTGACGCATAACTCCTGATTCTGTTTCATATTACTGCATCCACATTATGATAGTTGAAGATGATAGTGCAAATTTATTCTATCATAAAGTATTTGTGTACCTAAATTTTGTATAAGCTTTCTACTACCATACAAAAAGTGCTCCATATGAAAACTTGTATTTATCACAGAAGTGTTTCTTTCTTCATACCAGTGTGAAGTAAGTCAGAATGGTATTTTATCACAACTTCTTAACCTCAGTGAACTGGGGTGACAGTCCTGTCTTTAAGCTTGCTGTGTGCATGGTGGCGAGGGTTGGGAGGCGTCACCACCACCACCGCCTCGGCCACACTCTTAACCCCTTCACGCCCAGATCTTTCCTTGGCTATATAAAAATCATCTGTTGTTCGAGCCATAAAATTACGAAAACTAACTGAATAAACCAAATTATTTAGTGGACAAGGATACTAAACAGGTCATATCTATAGAATATTGCTTATATTCACTAAAAATTGTCTAATGGTACCCAAATTACAATGAAAATTACGTTCTGGGCCTCAAGGGGTTAAGATAAGGGATTGGTGGCCATCAAAACACCCGATACCAAGGCACCACCGTCTGGTATTGGAAGGGTGCCATGACTTCACACTGTAGCACCAAGCAGGCACCAAGCAGGCACGGGCAGGGCAGCAGCAAGCCACAGTATTCAGCCATTCACTAGACAGTATTATTTTTTTACCTTACCTAATATATTACACTGTATGCTAAATGTAAAGAGTAAATGACAAACATGTGGATAGGTTTGCCTGCATTATTATGTTTCCTATTGTAAGACTTGTGTATATATTCTTATTTATTGATTGATTTACTTGTTTATTCATTTATCTATTGATTTAATCCTTTGTAACATTTCCCAACAAGTGACGGGACACACACTCTCTTCTCTCTCTCTCTCTCTCTCTCTCTCTCTCTCTCTCTCTCTCTCTCTCTCCTCTCGCTCTCGCTCTCGCTCTCGCTCTCTCTCTCTCTCTCTCTCTCTCTCGCTCTCCTCTCTCTCTCTCTCTCTCTCTCTCTCTCTCCTCTCTCCTCTCTCTCTCTCTCTCTCTCTCTCTCTCCTCTCGCTCTCGCTCTCTCTCTCTCTCTCTCTCTCTCTCTCTCTCTCTCTCTCTCTCTCTCTCTCTCTCTCTCTCTCTCTCTCTCTCTCTCTCTTTCTTTCTTTTTCTCTTTCTTTTTCTCTCACACACACACACACACACAATTGTGGTAACAGAACATGATGAACAGAACAGTGGGAGCAAGAGATAATCAAACCACTAAATATGAAAGAAGAAGTAATAAGAAATAGGTTTTATGAAAAAAAAATGCTATTGTTTACTGAGTGGAAGAAGCAGACACCTCGTCAGGACCCCCAGGGCAAAGGCAGAGGCCGGTCAGGTTAAAGAACTGATCAGAGTCTTGAAGGAAGAAGATGCCCTCGAGGAAGGAATCAAGGCAAGAGGCTGGGAAAGTATTTAGCAGAGGAACAAATACCAGTTAAAATTATATAAGAACATAAGAAAATAAGGAAGCTACAAGAGGCCGTGAGACCTACACGAGGTAGTTCCTGTTAGTGTTACTTAACTCTACCTATCCCACCTCTCTTCCCCATCCATGAATTTATCCAGACTCCTTTTAAAGACCCCAATAGACTCCGCATTGACCACCTGACGACTTCAAATCACAGAAACACTTACAGAGGTCCTGCTAAGAACTGGAAAACTCAAGGAAAATTTAGAAAAGGAAGATTTTTGATAACACAGAAGTAAAGTTGTGTTGCTTTGAAGTATCAGAGGAAAAGGTGATGGAGGCCAAAAGTGTGCATCAGTTCAAGGAAAAACTTGATAGATACAGCTACGGAGACTGGACCACACGAGCTGGCTAAGGCCCCGTAGGCTACAACTATAAAGGCAAATACAACTTAAGTGAATACCTACATGCCTGAGGAGATGGAAGCATAATAGTAGGGTTCCTAAGACTAAATAACTGATAAGAACAGTGCTTGACTAAGTGTACGTATTATTATTGCTACTACTATTACGTACTCATATATGTCATTCCCATGTCCCTTTTTAAAAGAATGAGTTATCAGATATAAGAAAATGTATTACAGATGTGTATAGGATAAGAAATCATGGTATAATGAGCACCACTAGTTAATGGTGGCGGTGGGGCAGCGGCTATCAGGGCAGACCAGCAAATGTCTCCAAGGAGGTAACAAAATCTGAAACAATGGCTTTCACAGCGAAATTATGAAAGAGAAAAAAGTAAAAAGGATTCCTCCTACCCTGACTTGATGGTTGGAAAAACATTTGAAAGGTTGGAGAGAAAAGTTTAGTAGTTGTATGAAGAATTTATACATCTTGAAAGGCACTGCGACATGAGGTGGGAGAAAAAGAGTATGAAAAGAAGACAAGAAGCTGGGAGTCCTGTGTGCCACGAACATACACAGTTTTGAAGCTTGTATGTGTGTTAATCTTTCATATTGGTAACTTTTAGGTCTGGTAATATTTCTGTTCCACGCTGTCTCCCCTTTGTTCCATGAGTCATACAGTCCACAGCCACAGTAATCCCGCCAGGAGGGATTGTAGTAGTCATTGCTTGCATCAGGCACGGTTGGTTTACTTTTGTATCATAAAGTTTCAGTTGATTTAAATAAGCCTATTCTATGGCTTTAAGTTATTTAACATATTTATCATACTGTAGGTATAATCCTTTTTTACTTTCAGAAACATGTACATTTATCAGGCTGGTCCAGACAAATATTTTGCCTGTCCGCCAGCCGTGTGTAGCCGCATCATCACTCATGTCTGTGCAGTGTGTGCATAGTGACATCCATACTTCATGATCTGTGACATTAAACAGTACATTTCCATACAAATCAGGCCCATAGTCATAATTGTACAGGTTAGTATTTAGATAAGCTATTTTTTCTCTCTGAATAAACTTTGAAATGTTGATTCGTGGCACAAAATATTTGCATTTGATACCAAGTACATGTTGCCATGCTGGGTTTGTGTTCCAGGCCACAGTCAGACTTGTGTGTGAATGTGTCATTTATATTTCCGATGGATATTGTACAAGAGGTCCACAAGACCTCCTATATTCACCTTGCTTCATCTCCGCTAAAGAGATTGGTCAGTGGAAGCAACATGCCAAGATATATTTTTGCATTTATACATGTACTTTTTTCTTCCATATTTTCAACTTTGTTAATAGCTGACATAGTTTTCATAAATGTATTACAGGTGTGACTGTACGGATGAGCACAGTAGACATAGATGTGTGTACAGCATAACAGTATGATGTAAGATTTTCTGTTCAAGTGTTTGACAAATACTTGTAGATATTTTCTCACCGAGGGCTGGTCCGTCAAGTAAGGTGTTTGGGGCTCATGGTAATACCTTAAGAGATGACTCAAGGTCGGCCCTCAAGACAGATGGATACATGATGCTTAGTTGGGTAATTTTTGACGTACAACTGAAGTGTTTGGAGGATGAGCGTCACAACTTGTGGATAGCATGGTTGGATTTATTCTGGAAGGCAAAACAGTGAATGTGAGTCTGCCTTGTGCCCTGGATGTTACACTTTTCATCTCAGTCTGTAATTAACATGACCTGCAAAGCCACAAGCCTATTTACCAAGTTTTCGATTGCACTCAAAGAATATCTATGTTTTATAGAAGAGTATTATATTTTGAAGCAGAATATAGTAGCACTGTTTTCTCAAGAAGATTTTCATGGTTTTGCTGTTTGGCTGCTCAGTGATAATAAATGATATGGAGAATTGAATGATGTAACGTGGAGTAAAGCAACATGTTTATCTTATCCTTGAATTTATTTTATGTTAAGCCCCTTTACATGAGTAGACTGTGCTGAGTAGAGTCCTTCCTGGGGTGGTATCTTTCTTGCGGACATTCTCCCGGAATCCCCCTCCTTCTTCCTGAATTATTCAACCTCCATCCTCCAACAAATCCACATCCTGCATCTGATCTAACCATCCTACTGTAACATTCCATTCCTTCCCCTTCCCTCACTGTTTCACTATTTTTCTATAACCCCTCCCCTTGTTATGCTTTGCCATAGTGCCATATGACCTCTGATGTCTGGCACATTCACCTTTTTTTGCATTAAATCAATCAATCCTTCCTGGGGTGGTATTGGTGATGGTTCGTGTGAGGTTCATGGTCCACGGGTCATACTGTCTGGCGTCTGTTCAGCAATTGACGTGCACAATGAAAAATAGTGGATGCTCAGCCCACAGATATTCTCACTACTCAACACATCTCGCCAATGTATAACAATTATTTTCTCCAAGAAATCGTCAGTCCAGTCACTTGGACTCATTCAAACATGAATATTATTGATTGAAGAATTTAATTTTCAACATTTTTAACCCCTTCACGCCCAGATCTTTCCTTTGCTATAAAAAAAAGTATGTTGTCGAACCATAAAGTTAAGAAAAGTCACTTAATATACCAAAGTAGTTAGTAGACAAGGTTACTAAACAGGTCATATCTATTAAATATTAAGTATATTCACTAAAAATTGTCTAATGGTAGCCAAATTACAATGGAAATTACGTGCTGGGTCTCAGGGGTTAATGGTACTCATCTTATCCACCTTGAGGGCTCTCCAAAGAACTGGTGTCAACATAGATTGGCATAACATATTATATTAGATAAGTTCTTCCCTAGTATAACAACACATTCTAACAGAAACAAGAACATTTTTCTCATTCATCTTAGTGAAGGGTTACCAGGGATCCTCATCTCTCATGGGCCGTGACGACTTTCCCCAAATGTCCACATTGCAATGGCTTCTTATCTGTGGGGCAAATCTTCCTTGACTGTCCTGCTACCCTGACTTCACTGCCTCACAACTTGCCCATTTATATTGATGCTCTCCGGACTCCTAAGTCTTGATGACATCCTGGGAGACTCTGTCCTCACTATTGTAATTAATTATAATAATCCAGAATTGATTTGACAAAGAATTGCTCATTCTTCTAAGAAATTTACAGCCCCTCCTCCAACATCTAAAATATCACATGCACTCTAAGGAGTTTAGGTTAAAAGAACTTAAAAATCATACTATCTATCCCACATTTAATCTTTGATCACTAACATCACACAAAATCACTCACGATCACTTTTATTTACATTTGAAAGTTTCCACAGAATCCAATTTCTTCCATGAAACAATCTATTCAATAGTCGCGGTGCAATACAGGACGAGGGCCTCTGAACAATGTGGCTCTGATGACGCCCTGGGCTAGGGTACCTATATTATCCTTATCCAGCGACCCTACCCTGGGCTCCATCAGCCGAAACTAATCAACGAGATTCTCAAACTCCTACTAGGTCTTCATTTTGAGGCATTAAGAGATCCGCAAGGTAGCCAGGCTCACCAAACTTCAAAGCCTCTTAAACCCCAACAAGATCTTTAACTCAATGTTTGCCTGAGTAGGAAGTCAATGCTGCTCAATAAGATAATTGTAAGCCTGCCATTTAAGATCCACATCCACATATCTAAATTACTGACACCTTTGATCCTTCAATAGTATCGGTGTCATATAGCTCATTCTTTCACCAAAATATAAATGTGTTACTGTACTACATGTACAAAACCATCAACACTAAATTGACATGATGCATGAATGTATTGCAGTGTTTGCATGTGAAGAATTCCTAAAAATCTGTCTAGTAGTCTAGTCCAGGGTCTCTTGATAAACAAGGTACATAGGTGTGATCAAGGTACTCTAGTCTAGTCTACACTGACACTGCTCTTTGGAGCTCCCTCAAGGGGACCACCATGGTAGTGCTGTCCATTCACACTAAGCCTGTCCCATGGCCATGCACCTACCTCACACTAAGCCTGTCCCATGGCCATGCACCTCACACTAAGCCTGTCCCATGGCCATGCACCTCACACTAAGCCTGTCCCATGGCCAAGCACCTCACTCTCACATCTTCCATTACCTTGCCCAATCACTTACTCAAACACCCCAGCCTCCTAGTTAATAAGGGGCCATTTTCTCACACTCACACCATCAATTTTACTTATATATATATATATATATATATATATATATATATATATATATATATATATATATATATATATCCTTCCAAGAATCTGGTATATCTACTTTGTATTAGGCTTGAAACCACCTTACTTCATCAAGGTTTAGTTAGATGCTAAAAACTGTCTTTACTTCTTACACACTATACAAAGACTACGTTGCAGCTTCATTTTGGTCCCCTCGTGAAAAGGATGATGCAGTTGCCTAACAAGAACAACATTTTTAAAATAAATAGTTTATTCAGTCAATAGGTTACTAAACAATGATCATCTTATATCTATTTTATTTACACAACTGTTTCAACATTGTTTTCAGTAATATGAAACAAACCACTTTTAGTTTGATGATACAGAGCATCCATCAAAAAAATATTTGCTCATTGTGAGATGGTTTGTGAAAGACATGAGAGGATAACACTGCCGGTGGAAGTCACGCCACCTGGTGTGCTCACAGCCTCCCTGGCACCTCTCTTAGCCACTTAAGGTAATATACAGTAAAGGACAGTTGCCTATCTTTGATTCTACGGTAGAAATATGCGAATATAGCAAGTGGCCTAAGGAAATGTCCAGCCAGGTGCTGGACCACTAAGAACACTCCAGCTTTGTCATCACAGTATAAAGGTTTAGTCTAGTGGTGCTCTATGGATACCATGATTAGTGTTTCTTGAGACTTAGCCTACAATATCACATAGCTTGAATAGTGCAATCACTGTGTTAAATTTCTACAGCATGACACTGCAACAACATGAGCTGAGGTGTGCTGGCGGCCCGGTGCCCCAGGAGTAGTGTGACAGGTGAGCCAGGATTATAAATATTTTGTATTTGTGCACATTCAATTATAATCACTATAATGTCTTTTGTACAGAGAAAAGAATAACTTGGTCATGATCATGAGTGTCAGCCTAACCATGAGGCAGGAAACAGTCCAAAAGGCAGGACACGCACACACACACGCACACACATGACACGTCTTCGGCTACTGGTAGGGTTCACATTGATCATGATTCTGCCTCCCTTGAGTTAGCTGACTGAGCAAGAAGTCATTTTATACTTTTAAGTACATCAAATAAGTACTGTCACACAAACACCAATCCAATACCAACACTGGTTCACTGATCCACATTTGGCACCCTGCAAAACACACTGAAGCAATATGGTTTGCCCTTGTGCACTATATTTTACACCAAAAATGAAATTAACAAGAATGTGATCCATACCTTTATTAAAACACTCGGCCAAATTGCCTTGTGCTCCACGATAAGGAAAAAAAAATAACCTGAATATTGACTTGGTCCCATTTCCTCAGGGAAATGGGACATCCTCCCTCTATATCATATGGCACTACAACTAAGGTTTTCTGAATTGATTAGAAAATATTACAAGTCAATATCCATCAGAAATAAGCTTTATCTCTGTTTCCATGTATTCCCCCTTTCCCTGCCTACCACCGACTCCTGCTTCTGGTGTGTTGCAGCTTGAGCGACTAGATGCACGGTGCATGTGGGCTGGTGGCCAGTGTGACACCTACTTACAGCTATCTACCAGACACACACCGTCCATGTAAGTACCAGCACATTCACACACGTCTCTAATGTTTGGAAGGTTTAATTACAAAATGACAGCCCTGATTACAAAGCGGCGGGCGTCTTTCCGTG
>JACEEZ010001542.1:600000-690000 GCA_016584305.1 Chionoecetes opilio | reverse complement strand
TCATCAGCCTCCTGGAGGGGCGTGGCCGTAACTACTGTCTTGCCACACCGTGCACCACTACGGCGTCACCTGCCACGCCTCGCCTGTTGGTACAGTACGCAGCGCTGTGCCACCCACACGCCACCTCAGCGTGACGCGCTGCCGCGGGGAGGCAGTGGCACCCCGCTGCTCTGCCTCCCCCCCCCCCCCCCGAGTTCACATAGTTAGTCACTTTGACTTGGTCGTTGAGTTGCGTTGTCTGCCAACGGAAACACTGAAATGTTTCACCACTTATGGCTGTGTTCTCGACCCCGACGACAACTGTGTCCCACATGAATGTTTCCATAGAACTTGAGGATACAAGATAGTAGAAACCCAATCTACAACCCCACTTCCTCTCTGCATGAAAAACACAAGATTAAAGTTCACACACACACACACACACACACAGGGAGAAGACGGAGAAATATAAAGCATACAAAAATGGTCCCATGGATAAGCAGGAGCGTGTCTGATAGCGGGCGATGTGAGAGCCGCGTCACCTGCTGCCTAGCGACCTGCACACCCTCCCCGAGCACGACACCTTCCACCACGGCATACACCTAGAGACGAGGCCCGAGGTGTGAGAGGCAGTTGGTTGAGACGACACTCAAGGCCGGTGGAGACACTTCCTCCCTCCTCATCCACACTATTCCGCCTCAAAGCCACCTACCGCACCAGACAGCACACACGCACCGGCTATAAGTACGGTTATACCCAAGAGGCTCTGACTGTCTTGTTGCGCCTGTATTACTCTTTCTTGTCCCACTTATCAACCTAATAACAACAACAGATCAATAAACAACCAGATCAGCTACGAGTGACACCGATCACAGACTATCAGAGGAAACACAGTAGAGTGATCTGGCTATAATATTCCTGGCCATCTGCCCTGCCGCTTACAGCCCCCACTCGCCCCCATCTCCGTCCCCACAAACCGGCCACTCTCACCACCTGCCCCCGGGAGCCCACATGATACAGGAAATATGCAATGCAGTCACCGATGCTGTGCGGGTTCTACTTCCGCTACCCACCCTCGCGACCACGCCCCTAACTCTACCCTAACTATTTCCTCCACGCCCTCCCCTGCCATCACGCCCACATCCGATATTCAACCCTTCGTCCACTCTGTCCGCCGGATCTCTGCAAGCAAGCAAGCAAGACTGCCCTTCCTCCGAGGATATCAACTGTATAAAAATAAACACCAACAAATGAGTCTTGACACCATCACACCTTTACCAACTTTGCCGTCTCTCTCTCTCTCTCACCGTTGTTTGTCACGTCGCTAAGTGCCTCCACACCTGCGATGGACGCCCTGATTGACGTTTTTTCCATCAACTCGAGGAGAGCGAGGGGCAATAGCGCCTGGGAAAACAAACCATGAGGCTAGATTTCGCTGGAAAACATTCATGAAGAAAAGAATCCTTAACTTCAGGCAACTAACTGGTGAGCATCTGTTTACAGTGAGCATCCACGGCACGAACGGAGAGCCTGGAGGCATACAGACCCAACGTGCCGCACCATATGTCGGGCTGCGATCCCTCGCTGAGAAGAAATACGGTTCGCTGTCACACTTACCTCCGCGGGCAAGTGCAAGTCTCCAGCATGCGGGAAGGAGAGGCGTCATCAGATTACACTGTGATCGAAACTTCCTCCATACAACTACGTTTCTCTCCCTTAACCAAGTCCAAGACAGAGATGAGGAGAGGATGTGGCCTCCCTGAAACGGCGTATATAGACTGCGTGTGTGGCATACATGGCCTCCTGCCAGCGGCCAGACATTCGCCTCGGCAACACGTGGTCAGTGTCCGCGAACACACCTTCAGGAAGTTCAGCGAGATAACATGAGCGTGGTGGTGGCGATGCACCACTCAAAACTCCAAGGCTACAAAGGATGAGGAGGCAGCAGGCGGGTGGCGCAGGTGGCGGTGCGCGAGGCCCCTTGCACCCCTAGCACTACACCCATCAGGGCCATCACACCCTCCCGGACGAGAAAGCAGGTGGTGGGACGACCCTTGCCGCGCGGGAGGGCTAACGGCAGCAGGTCACTTCCCCACTATCAGATAAGCCGGCGAAGAGAGGCCACCGCTGTCTGGCTCCCAGACAACCTCCGCCGCCCACCTTGTTTATAAGTATTGAAAAGTTAGGCACAGCGAGATTTTCAACAACGCAGCACACGTCTTGCATTCTTTACAACGACGTGTCTCTCGTGGATATTTCCATCATAGTATAAAAAGTATAAAAGTATAATATACAAAGTTTTTGATAGTCACGCTGCCGCTGAGCAGTAACAAGATACGACCAAGAAAAACCCTGATTGCGACAAATTACAGGTGGAAGGCCGTTCCCTGAGCCAAGGTGCGGGGCGGGGCGGAGTGCAAGGCTTGGGGTTGCCTGCCGACGCCTCAAGGACAGGATGTGCCAAGAGGCTTGTCTTACGTGAGAGAGAAAGGCAAGAAGGCGGATAGGTAGTAGAGTGAGGAGGAGCAGCATTGCAGCGTGATGGCGACACTAGCAATAGTCTGGTGGAGATCTTAGGCCTCCGGTGGCTGTGTTGCGTAATGTTGTGAGGGAGGCGTGGCCAGGCGGTGGTGGACGGTGGTGGGGGTAGTGCGTGGTAATGCTGATAGCGGGGAGAAGTGTTGAACGGTGGGGGGATGGGTTGAGGCGGTGGGGATAGGGTGGGAACAGCTGAGAGGGGGGGGGGGGTGCAGGGTTCTCTCACTGGGGTCGCGGGTATAATTGTAACCAAGTATACCTCGTGGCCGAAGGAAAAGGAGGTGGAGGGAGAGAAGGAGGGAGGGAGGGAGGAGAGAAGGAGGGAGGGAGGAGAGAGAGAGCTGACAGTGCATTGGGGCAAGGCGGAGAGCCAAGGCGCCCTAGACAGGCAGGTGCACGGCTCTGACGCAGTACACACACACAAGACGAGGACATTATTGTAAGGAAACCATGGACAAACCCACCCGTTGTTCCTACACACGCCCAGACGGTGATAGGGTTGCGGGCGCGGCTTACACAACCTAACTCTCTCTGCCTGTTGCGTGCAGCGGGAGGGAATCGTTATTCTGTTGGTGTCCGCGGCCACGAGGAACGCCTGGCCGTCAGCCCACGTAGGCTGAAGTAGATTCTCGACCCTCCGACTGCCACTGTGCTTTTATTATTGTATTTCTGGTTGGGAATATCATCAAAACTAAGCCATTTCGCACGATGCAGTATCATTAATGTGCGAAATCAATCACTGACGAATGTTCCGCCAACATCATGACATTACAGTAGGTACTACTAATAATCAGGTAGGATTACAAAGCGGTTTCAGGTGGCCTATTAGCCATCATATTGAATAAACAAAAGGTTGGAAACAATGATGTCTACTCCACGAAGCATATAATTGGTTCTGGGAAATGCTTCTGCTAGGCGTGAAGCCCTCGGTGACGTCAAATCAGTTGCTTGGGGGAACACATGATGACGTCACACTCCGGACGTCACAGCACTTTCCACGGTACGTCCCGATTTCAGTGAGTTACCTCCGACCCCCCCACCCCACCCCCCCGATCTCTCTCTCTTTCTCTCTGAGCCACAGTAGCAAGTAGAAAGGTCAGTGTCATTGAGAGGGCGCTCGTACGGATTCTTTGTTGCTAAGGACGAAAGAAGAGGAAGAAGAGGACTATGAATAAATAAGTAAGGAGAAGAAAGATGACGAAGGAGGAAGAGGAGGAGGTACTGGATCTAGATCATGAGGAAGAAGAACTGAGTGTTGGTCCTACAGTGAGAGCAACATCGCCCAGAGGAAGGAAATGAGGGGAGGGGAGCACCCCCCCCCCCGCCACCCTCACACGGATACCACCACCGCAGATTAAATATACGTGAACCCAGGGCTGAGCGAGTAGACACGCCCCTCCGCTATAGTTTCTCTTCCTCTCTTTGTGTTGTCTCCCACACGGGGGCGGCGTGGCAGTTTAGCTTAACTTACCCCCCCGGGCGATCATGTTACTGCTGGTGAGGGTGACGGGCTGGCCTCCCCCTCTCCTTCCAAGCTTTACACCTTTCTACCGCCGCCTCTGGATTAGACTGGGCCTATGATATGTTTACAGTGTATGTCAAAATTATGAGAGAGAGAGAGAGAGAGAGAGAGAGAGAGAGAGAGAGAGAGAGAGAGAGAGAGAGAGAGAGGCCTACTTCTACATCAATGTCAACATCACTACGTACAAACGACAAACGCGGCGTGGCTTGTTCTGGTGTTGATCAATTCCCGGGTGGAGGGAGGGCGTGTCACGGGGCGGTGCGGCGGTAGTGGCCATGGGTGAGGGCCGAGGCCCCGACCAGGCCCTGGCCCACATCCTGCCGAGGCGAGTCGTCCCTCGCAGTCTTGAGATGACAAAAACTTACTCTCTCTTACACGTTGTTTGGGCGTGGCTGCCTCTACTTGCACGCCTCCCTCCCTCCCTCCTGAAACATTCGCATGAACTCTCAAAACTCTACATCTTGATCGAGGCGAGTCCGCGTTGTGGTGACCACGTGGAGACCCGCGAAGCTCCTTATCGCAGGTTTATTTCATGCTGAGTACACCCAACTCGTCAACATACGCACCATGTAAGGAAGGAGGAGGTCACCGTTGGCGAGGACTAAGTGGGTCACCAATCCAGGTTGGACCTTGACGTTGCCAGCTGTGATGCCGAACAGCTTTGCCTCACTTCAGTGTTTCGGTGTACGTACACAGAACGTACACATGTACGTGTGTCCTCGCTGTTCCCCTACACATCCCCCCCGCACAGCTGAGGTAACCCCAGCCCCTCCCGGAGTCGCAGAGCCCACGCTCTCCTACGGCTTCACGCAGCGCTCAACTCTTTGCCCGGGTGGGGCGCCCTACCGACCCTGCAAGCACGACCATCCTCCAGGATTTACGGTCACGGCCACCTGTGGCGGTGATCAATACCGCCGCCCCCGTGACCACCTGCCTGACTACCTCCCGCGTATTCACTGGTATGGTTGGCGCCGCGCCCACCTTCCCCGGCCCAGATATGGCACACCTGAAGCAATCATGTGCCTCGCCGGTGGACAGTGCGGAGCCGCCCGCCGCCCCTCTGCCAAAGGTGAAGGGCACCGCCATCGACCAGTTTTTGGGGCTGCCCCGCCCAGCTCTAGCCAGTCGGCCTCCGTGGACGGCAGGACCCTCGCCCCAGCCACGTGGTCCCCTTGCGGTCCGATCTTCGCCACAATCATGCACCATCACAAAGCACGCTCGAGGTCACAAGCAGACAGTAAATGAACCACGAACTTAAGACAGCTGACGCGCCCTCCACGTTATACCCTCACCACAACCATGCATGCTACATCCGGATCACCCAGGCAGACACACCCTCCTCGCTGCAGCCAACTGGACGTTTCGGCCCGGCGTTCACTGTTCCAGTTCTTCGAGGTTAACGCCTCCAGCCCTCCAGCCGCAATGGCCTCCACACCACCCTATTGTTTTCTCCTTGGAAAAACACTGATACTTACATAACAATAATATAAATGTGCATGGCTGCCTTTAGCTCACTCATCTGTAATGTATATATATACATACACAGTACACTCACATGAGGTTCATGTCAGGTGTGGGAACGAGTGAAGAAACTTTTAGCACACTGGGAAGGCCTTCGCCAGGTAATTGGCTTTAAAGGCTGTACAGTAGCGAGGCAAGAGGAACTGGAGGAGTGAGAAGAGGAAGCAACCTTGGCCAGGGGCCAGGCGGGGAGGGGGGAAGAGTGGGCGTGTGGCCTCTGTCACACGGAGGTAGTCATCGCCTCCCCGCCCACCTTCTCCATATTCACTGCAACACTATTGATTCTAAGGCCACATCTTCCTACACTAGGGAGGGAAGCTGCCCCTGGGTGACACAAGGCAGGGAAGGTGACCCTGGCGTGCGTCCTCACCAAGAACTCTACTATTGACTTCCGACGGAGTGCTGCGTCAGGTAGTGGGTGTGGCCGCGACCCCAACCCACCACGCCCACACCTCTTGCCTCCCACTAACATTGCACAAGCGGTGGCCAAACCCACCATTGAGCACTATACAAACTTTTCTACAAAGTAGCGCCTCGTGTCTACAAATGAAGGGGGGGATGAAGCAAGTTCAACGCGCTTCCATGAAAATCCATCAATCAATATATGAAGAATGACATTACCTATGCTGATAGACTGTTTCCATGGGGGGGGGGGGGGGATGCGCACCACACAGGTTCCTCAATAAGGTGGCAGGTAGACGGCAAACCCATGAGGGAGGCAGGTTGTGTAGTGCAGCTGCCAGCTTTCACCCGCCCCTCGCCCGCACAGCTGCCGACCAGAGCCCCGGCGGCACCACCCTCTCCCTTAATCACTCAAAGAAAAAAAAACTGACGACCTGCATCATCCTCTACATTTCCTTGTGTCGGCGCCCAACGCAGTGCGCCGCGGCCCCGAGGTCAAGGCCCGGCCACTCTCCCGCCAAGCTATCTTTCTCAAGAGTAACACACTTTAGACTCACGATAACGGCCTCGTCTTTAGGGTAGGGGGATGAAAACCTTACTCACCTGTGTGTGTCCTCAGGTGTGCCTTCAGGTGGGAAGATTTGCCGTAGATTTTATCACAGCCGGGGAAGGTGCAAGGGTGGGCGCGTTTGTCCTCTGCCTTGAGCTGACTGGAGCGGCCACGCCCACGCCGCCCACCGACACTACGCGGGTTTTGGCCTGTATCCTCCTCTCTCCCTGGCGCTTTTGCCTCGACCCTCTTACTGTAATCCAAGGGCGCCTCCTGAGCCTCGGCCTCGTGGCAGGGGTGCTGGGGCTCCTCCGGCACACGCTTCAGGTCTGCCAGAATACGGGCAATCAGGTACACACTCTGGTCTGTCTCGGAGGGCGGGCAGTAGGAGTGGTCGTCCAGAGTGGGCGTGGGCGGCGAGGGGGGCGTAGGCGGCGTGGGTGGCTGGTACATATGGTGGGCGGGAGACAGCGGGGCCGGGGGCGTGTAGTCCACTGCTGGGAAATGTTCGGGGCTAGGGGCGGGCGTGTGTGTGGGTGGTGGGTCGTGGTACGTTCGTTGCAACGGCAGATTTGTTTTAACATGAAGACGTGGGCGCTGGCTGTGGGTGTCGGGAGCCGCCCACGGGCCTCCCCTGCCGCCCCCCCTCATGGCCACCAAGCACGCCGCGGCATTAAGATCTTCCTCAAGAGTCAAAGTCGCCATCCTGATCACTAGTAATGCACAAATAAATATCTTTTCTATAAAGAAAACACACAGCTACAGGACACAGGCGAGGACACGAGGAACGAGTGTGTCTCTCCCTAGCCACGAGCAACGCTATACTGCGCCTTCACGTGCTGCGTGCTGCGGCTGCGGCTGCCAGTACGCTTCTCCGCTCCAGCGGCATCAGCTGATGGCTGCTGCGGCGCACCATGTGGGCTATACTTTACTGCTTCTAAGTTACCTTTTTCCAGATTCCTCACATCTGAAGGTACTTTAAATGCAGTATATCCTGGCATGCCTGTGTTACATGCGGCAAGCCAACGCTGATCCCAATCACAGACAGCAGCATCCTCGTGCACTCAAGACGTAAACAATCTTGAACATTACTTTATCACGGGTTTAATAGCTTCAAGGTGACTTATTGGAGACCACGTTATCACGGTGCAATGGCGTATACATACACCACTAGACATAGGTTTGTACGAATAGCCAGATAAGACGTGAGACAGGATGTGGGAGACAATGCTGGTGTGTGGCAAGGAGGTGGTGGGGCGCGGCAGCGTGGTGGCGGGCAGGCCGTTGTGTGGTGGCGCGCCGTGTGGCAGCAGCGGGGAAGGCCACGTGTGTGCGGCTAAAAAGAAACGTGGTCACCGCAGAAGGGATTTCTTCATAATCTTGCCTGACATGATGCCATCCTTCCCAGAAATCTTCCCTCGCTCCACCATCTGATCTCAGGATGTTAAAGTATAGTCTGCAGCAGCTGTTCCGTGGCTGCAGCATCAGCCACCGCTGTCTCCGGCCCTGCGATCCTCTCCCTCAGGCTACAAGGAGGTAATGCAAGTCAAGAACAGGCACTGCAGAAGCCGCCACGTTCTACACTCAAGACAAAGCAGGTCGCTGGCCTGCCGCCGCCCACCTCTCAGCTCCCCCGGGCCAGGAAGTGGGCGGCCAGCTTCACGCTCGCCGCGGTCTCTCCTCTTCCCCTGCCAGCACACCCACCTGCACGACCCGCCCACCTGCCCTGTCGCCACCCTGCACTGGGTTGACCGTTTCGTTGTATTTACAGGTTTAAGTTTCTTCTCATTTTGCATTATGGTGCATTATTATTATTACTATTATTATTATTTTCGTTTTCATTTTCATTTTTATTAATAATAGCTACTATTATTATCATTATTAATATTATTACTATCATTATATTATTATAATTATACTATCATTATTATTATTATTACTTTTGTTATCATCATTGTTATCATTATTAGTAATAATTATAATATTATTTATCAACATTATTATTATCATTATTACTAACATTATGAATGATTATCATTATTATTATTATTATTTCTGTAATCATTATTGCTATTATTATCATCATCATATCATCAGTACTATTGTTACGATTATAGTTATTCTTATTAGTATCTTATCATTTTCATTGTTATTATTTTCATCATTATTATCATGATCAACACCTCCATTATGATCACCTTTGGTATTACTCTCATAATGTCATTCATTGTCTTATACTCCGCCAAGGAGGTTTACTGATCGGTTCGGTTTGTTAGTGTGTATGTTTGTTAGCAAGATTACGCAAAAAGTTACGGGTGTAATTGCACGAATTTTTTACCAGAGATGGAGCATGGCCTAATTAAGAAGTTATTATTTTTTCAAGTCGATCCGGATCCAGAATTTGATCCAAGATTTTTTTTTTCAATAAGGTATCGATCGTGGGGCATGAGAATATTGGCTTGATGATTGCCGCCCTCCAGCCCAACACCACCCTCCTCTCAAGACCCGCTGGGCGCTGGCCAAGGTGTTGAAGGCCGAGCTGTTAACAAAGATACACTGAATGAAAAGCTTTGTGCGAGCAGTCATTCTTTTGATCATTTTCATTATTGTGCTGGTATTGATAATGACATGGAGGATGCAGTATTTGTTTAATTATATCAATATTAAAAAAAAGAAATACTTACCTTGACCACCTTTTAAGGAGGTTTATAGTTCACCGTACCATCAAGGCTCCATAAACACAAGAATATGCATGTAGTAGTACTGTCCCAGCCTCCTGCCTCCTGCCTCCTCTCAGCATGCAGCCTTGAATAGCGCCATTGTTTTCTGCGACACCAGCGTAATTGAGATCAACGCCCCAGTTTCAATGCACCATTACCTCAGGTGTAGAAAGAGCGATAAAAAAGAATACGGCTGGAGGTGGGGAGCGAAACATGCTTGACGTCATGAGTGCTCCGGGAAATACTGAGTTGCCAGTTGTACTTCTGCATGGCACATCAATCGTTCTTTATCTACGTCGCTGACAGTTTATATGGGAGTCTGATTTTAATAAACCATCTGGAAACGAATAGTCATCAGCGCGAATGATGTTATGGTGGCAGATTATGCCGAGTAACGAAATCTGCTGAAAAGAGAGGAAAGGAGAGGAAGGAAGCGTTGTGGCGGCGCGGTGACTGCCTGTGCGGGATCCGGTGGGCTTTACCACCACGCCGAGGGATGTCCGTGTCCTCCAGCCCCTGGGTAATGGCATCCACGCCCCTGCATCAAGGGTGACGGTGGGGGAAACACCGTGGAGATGAAGGTTTGAGCACTGGGACATGACGATGAAGGGAAGGAGCGACCCAAACTTTGCCTTATCACTACAGCACCACACTTCTCGCTGTCAAGGACGAGGAGGGGAGTGGCTGAGCAGGTAGACTGACAGGTGACAAACGAGGCATACACATGAGAAAACAGGGTCCAGCTGAGCCTGTGCAAGTGAGCGGCTGGTGTGGCTGGTGGGCCTCCAAACCCCCGCCCCTCTGTCCACGGCGGGGTGGCATCATCACGCCTCGGCCTCGTGGTGATGGTGGTGATGGCAACGCAGGATGCACCACCAAGATCAGTGACTTTGTAAGGCGGACGTGTCTGACGCGCCTCGTGTGCATCACAAAGGGTACAGCAGCCCTACGTGTGCCACACACCTTACAAGGCTCACGTGGGCTGTACTGTTTATCCTAATTATAATTATGCATGTTTTCATGTGTGTGTGTGTGTGTGTGTTTCACCCACGGTCGTGATCAAGGATAATGTATATCCAAAGGGCAAAGACTACTGTATATCTTGTATTATCCTTGGTCGTGATCATTCACTGCATGCACTCACGATGGTTTGCTGTTACTTTCCCGGAAAGACCCTGATGAGTTCCATCTCATGGAGACGAGTCTATATGGGTAAGGCTGGTACACTGTAGTACGTGTATACTCTACTGGTATGTATACTTACCTCACACACAAGTTACAACATGTCTCGTCCGGACAGTAACTGCTTACTTTTGTCAGTGAACAACTTGAGCAATATTGGAACGTGTGGTGCTGGACTGCAGGCCAAGACGGTGTCTATTGGGCCAAGAAGCATAATGTGTGAAGGCTTTCCTTTTGTTGGCGCCAACATAGGAAGCAGCTATATCACACACACACAAAAAAAAAAAAAAAAACTACGAAGATTTTTAAGGAGGAAGGATGGGGGTTCCCTTTCGGAATTGTTTTAATTCTCCAGAGAGAAAAGTCATAATCTACTTTGCCAAGTGCTATAATTTGCATATATAACTGATCTGTCTCGACCAATGCCTGGCGTGACCATCATGAAGGGTGCAGACCAGTCTTGGAGGAAAATATAACTCAGCTTAACAATGAAATAAAGAAAAAGAAAATCATATAACCCGGATGGTGACCGCGAGGCAGCATGGGGAATCGGAGCTCACAGCCTTTAGAATAGGCCTATTCTTAAGGCTGTGATCCCGGGGCCGCGGTGAAGTCCCTTCCGAGTGCTGCTGGGAGCAGGACCCTGACTGGGAGTCCTGCGCCACCTGCTGGCCCTAGGGTACCTTGCTGGGGGGGCTGCGCCACCATGCTGGCCCTGGCCCTGGGTGGCTGGGGGCGCTGCGCCACCATGCTGGCCCTGGCCCTGGGAGGCTGGGGGGCTGCACCTCACACTTCACAACAACCAATACAGATCTCACATTTGTTTAAAGATTAATTAAAAATTATTTGGTGATTGTGACAAGGTCATCATTAAAACTAGATAACTTAAGATAATTTCAGTATCTGTGCAGGGAATGGAACCGAAATTTTGAGGGTAGCAGACCACGCGCTGATCATGCGTGGCGTCAAAGCTGTGAGGAAGGTAGCTTGGCGATGATTGGTTCAACATTTTTTCGAGTACCTATTTTTGTCATGATGAAAGGGTTGTATAGTGCTTTTAGGCTACCCATGTTCTGGCTGGCTATGTGACCAAGGTTATTCTATGCCACTCAGTGGCGTAGCTAAGGGGGGGGGGCGAGGGGGGGTTATTTGAAATCGCCCCCCGGGCCCCCAAGAGAGGGGGGCCCCCAAATGCATCACTCAATCAGTGCTGATCTGCAGTGCTGAAAATAATTCGGATTAAAAAGGATTTATGGGCATTGAAAGAAGTCTCAGAAAGTGTCAAAATACACCAAAATATGTTCATTTTCCAAAATATTTCCACGAACCCCCCCAGCTGGTTGGGCTCGCTTCGCTCGCCTCCCCCCCCCCCCCAACACCTGCAAACTTTAGAGGGGCCCCCTCCAAGAAGTAAGCCCCCCGGGCCCCAAAATGTCTAGCTACGCCCCTGATGCCACTGAATTATAATGTTTAGTCACTGGTGGATTTTCGGAAAGGCTTTGGGGGGCGGGGCGGCCGCGGCACAGTGGCCAGATGACCTGCAGTAACCATTGACCATTAACCCCTTCACGCTCAGATTTTTCCTTTGCTATATGAAATCGTCTGTTGTTAGCCATAAAACTACGAAAAAGTAACTAAATAAACCAAATTAGCTAATGGATAAGGATATTAAACAGGTCATATCTATAAAATATTGATTATATTCACTCAAAATCGTCTAATGGTACCCAAATTACAATGGAAATTACGTTCTGGGTCTCAAGGGGTTAACTCATACCTGCACTGTAGCTACATGTGCACACATCTATGCAGTACAAAATATTATTTTGGTGGAAAAGGATGCGTATATATAGTTGCATGGAAATTGTATGCAAGCACATATGGTGATGATTACTATATAGTTTTCAGACATTTTGGGGGGCTATCAAACTACACGATTTCTCCTTGTGGGGTGCCGTGGCCCCGGTGGCCCCCCTGAATCCGCCAGTGTGTTCAGTGTAGGTCACGGAGCCACAGGTAAGAGTTATAGGTCACAGCGCCTTCGAGCTGTTAATTAATGTAGCTCTCGTAGGCTACATAAATAAGGTTCATGTAATAATGTACACTGAGACCATGCGCTGTAATAGCCAGAGAATATAGAGTGGCGGGAACGGGTGGAGCCATGGAGCTATAAGGAGCCCTTTATAGCTCCATGGGTGGAGCGTGGAGCGGTAACCCTGGGTATAATACTACGTGTCAGGATCATCCGCTGGAGGATGACCTACTAGCCTGCTGACTGTGCTGAGGACCATTGGAGCAGTCCTGCCAGAAGACACCATTGTCACTGTTTATGCACAGTAGTAACAGTACTACAAGCAAGCATGACAGGATGAAATACATGTCAATATGAAGTACACATTACTCTGATAACACATTATCTAATAAATGTGAAGATAACTTTAAGGTATAAGCAAGCCTGCATCCTGTTAGTGGGGCAGCTTAGTGAAATGATGGGGACATGCCGGATAAAAGCACCAAAAATTTTTCAGGCACTCTACAGGCTCCTAGCTATGATTTTGAGAGGGGAGACAAATGATCCCATCACTCAGATGGCTATAAGGAACGCTTCTTTATTATTTTGACATTTCCGCATGTGGAAATTAGGGTAAATGGGTTTTTTAAAAGAATAGTCATAGGGATAATGTTTATTGGATGCAAGTTATCTTATTATTATTATTTAATAACTCCAGAACAAAATATTCCAATATGGCTGTCAAAAAAACATAAATTCAATATTTATTCGACTTTAAACTCCCCTGCGGACATCGCGAAATGCCATGTAGTTTATTAGCAGAACACGAATTAAAACATACTCCTTGCAATTCAAAAATGACAGTGGTTAATCTACTGACGGTGCATTATGAAAAATAAGTATTCATTAAGCTCATTATACAACAATCATGTTCTTCCTGTACAGCTGCAGGAATGCCATGTCTTTGTTAAGCACCAGTATCACAATGCAGGTATGATTCATAATTGTAATTATGTGTCTACTTCTCACATTTGCAGCTGCACAGTTCGGTGCATTTCCAGCTGGCTTTCTTGCATGAACATCTCCCGCCACAACCTGCAGCACTTTTGCAGGCACACTTCACAAGTTCACTTACAGCCTTTGCTGCCGCAGGCTGCGAGCTCCAGACAGGAACCCAGGACTTTGTTTCTGCATCCAGTGTCCAACCGCAGCCTTCAGCAGTTGGTGTCTGTTGTTGGGCCTGGTGACAGGTTGTCCAGATGCCAGCCTGGTACACTGCACGCTTGGTGTGCTGCAGCAGGGCCTGTTGAGTTGGGGGAATGTTCTCCATCGTTCTGTTTTTCTGGCAGAACAGTTCCTTTCTTGCTTCATTCACCGACACCAGAGGGCTGGTCTTGTCATATATAACGACTGTGAAACGTTCCAGCATCTGGAAATCCTGGCAATCCACGGTGATTTGTGCATGTGGATGTTCTACGATGAAGTTGAAGGCATCTGTGACTTCGGTATAGGCACCCCATGCTTCCCAAACCGACTTTTTCCCCTTTCCAAAGAAAGAAGAAGTCGTATCACACCCTGTGAAGCTGTGGAACACTGGTAGCGCTGTGGACTTCTCTTTGCCCAGAGTACTACAGATGGCATTGATGTGTAGGAAAAGGAAGTTCTTGCCACTGCCGAAGGCGACCCAGATGTCAGCCGATGGATACTTGCTGGCTAGAAAGTGATACTTCCCGATGAGGATGACAAGAACGTCAGTATCCACGGTGCGTACCAAGCATGTGGTGCATCCACTCTCTAGGGCATCTTGTAGATGGACCACAATTCTTGTGTCTGCCTCTTCGTGGTCACATGGCGGCATCGAGTGGTCAGTGCCACTGCAGACTACAGAGGCTCCAGATGTTGCAAAGACCTGCTTTCCGTCTGGGAAGGTAGTGGATACAATCTTCTCTGATAGGAACTGGAAGAGTTCTACCTTGTTTGTGGGGTCACGCAGGAAATCGGGCCAATTGCCTGGGACCTTGGTCTGGCCTGCCACCTTCCTTCGTACACCTTTCCCCCGTTTCTCTCTGGTTGATTCTTTGATACTGTTGTCCAGGTACCTGTCCCATACCACATCTACTCTCATAGAGGTTTCCTATAAATACTATAAATAAATAATAATATACTATAAATATGTTATACTATAAATCAAGATTTTTCTAAGTGAAAATTAGCCGTTATCACAAAAATGGTTCATAGAGGCTTCTGAGTAATTGGATCGTTTGTCTCCCCTCTCAAAATCATAGCTAGGACCCTGTAGAATGCCTGAACAAAATTTGGTGCTTTTATCCGGCATGTCCCCATCCTCTTGAAATCTGGTCCTTAGCGGCCGGACTATGTGTGCTAGCATTTGACACGAGCGGTCCACACCCGTATAGTTTGAATACAAACTTACTTGGATAAGAAAATGATGATTCAAAGGTGCTCAGTTTCGAGTCAGCAATGAGTCTACTACTTGGTTAGTAGCCAGCCATAGTTCAATCAACCCTCCAATTTGACCATACGCTCTAGCATTACTAAAAAGGGTTAAGAACTTTGTCAGATGAAACCAAACTAACAACATAATAATTATTATTTTAGTATCTTGTAGCCATTTCTTAGTTAACCCCTTCGCGCCCAGATCTTTCCTTTGCTATATGAAATCGTCTGTTGTTAGCCATAAAACTACGAAAAAGTAACTAAATAAACCAAATTAGCCAATGGCAATATGGAATGGATATTAAACAGGTCATATCTATATAATATTGCTTATATTAATTAACATCGTCGAATGGTGGTTATTTTACAATGAAAATTACGTTCTGGGCCTCAAAGGGTTAATAATCGTGCATCAGCATATCAGCGCATATCTCTCTACACAGCTAATAATTTATACTTTTTCGGGGAATAAAAGAAAACAGATTATCAGATTATCTCACTTTGTATAATGATTATCTTATTATGCATGGCATGCAATTTCCTGGTATTTCAATTTCGTGCAAGATGCTTTACGGTAGAATTTACCCTCATTTTGCCGGTAGGGACCATTGAAAAATTACGTAAGTTTTTGGTTATTTTTTACCACCCCTCTCCCCCTTGTCACGTCTTGTAACACATGTCCAGTCACCCCCTAGAAAATTATGTAACACCAGCTATAGTAGTTACCCTCTTGGGTCTCTCCCCAATGGACCAATTTACTCACACCTAAAACACGGAGTATTATAAAGCTTTGGGTGCAATATAGGCTACATATCACTGTACTCATATTCTTTTTGCTGAGAAATGCACCATAAATGAAATATATGTCCTTTTTGGGGCCAAAATATCACAACACGGCGGAACGCGCTGTCATTGGTTGTGACGTAGTAACTGCAAACTCAGATCTCGCCTGATCAGCTGATCGGCTTGTTTTGGCTCAGCAAACCGCAAATTATAGTTTTATTTTACTAACCTAACTAACTTGCATTACCCCTACTACCGCAAGATGACCAGTAATCCTCCTTCAAGTGATGTAGTAGGTATTCACTGTGTTTGTGAATATGTAAGTTGTAGTTTATAAGGAAAAAGTGGATAGACAGAGATAAGTGGCCCGTGACACCTGACAAGTGACGACTTCTGGGATCGGCATTCCTTATAGGGAGCTTAAATGAACCTGCAATGACATGTACAGCTAGACAGATAGACGAACTCATAGAGGAACAGGTAGAAATGTATGGTTAGTAAAGGTTGTAGTGGTGAGTAGAGTGACGAAGGGTGTATGTTTTGCTATGTGGGGAAAGAAAGCCATACATTTCTACCTGTTCCTCTATGAGTTCGTCTATCTGTCTAGCTTTACATGTCATTGCAGGTTCATTTAAGCTCCCTATAAGGAATGCCGATCCCAGAAGTCGTCACTTGTCAGGTGTCACGGGCCACTTATCTCTGTCTATCCACTTTTTCCTTATAAACTACAACTTACATATTCACAAACACAGTGAATACCTACTACATCACTTGAAGGAGGATTACTGGTCATCTTGCGGTAGTAGGGGTAATGCAAGTCGGTGTATTAGTAGGTAGTACATAATAGTAGCGGCCGCTTGACAGCTGTTTTGCTCTGTTGTTTGTGCTTATGACGTCACAACATGGCGCCAGTCGTTTTAGAGCGTATACATTTTCCTGCACTTAAATTGGCTGTATCATCAAAAATACTGTTCACATAGAAAAATCAACATCACTGCCCAACTATATGAGGCTTGAAGATGTCAAATCAATCCTTACCTCAAGTAGAGTAAATGGGTCCATTAATAGGTTTCCATTTTTTTCAAATACAATAATATGAGTCTAGCCTAAGTCGCTTCAAATTATCATATTTGGGTTTTTCTTGAAAAAAATTGAACTTGTTATGTTCTTCTTCTTCTTTCTAGGTGGGGAGCTAAACCACGGTTTTCAGTCGCAGTTCAAAGCCTATTTTTCCGGCTGGCTCCCTGAGGGCTTGTAGGATTAGGCCCTAACTCTCTGCTCTTTTACCAAGCCTTTTTTAGAAATACTTTAACCCCTTCAATGATTCTTCTATTGGTGTCCTGTACCCTACTCAAACCTAAAAGAAATTCCATTATCCCATCTATGTTCCCCTCTGCCACTCTATCCCACTGATCCCGCCTACCCCCGTGCCACTATTGCTATAAGCCGCTCTCTTTCCTCATCATACCTTGGACACATTAATACCAGGTGATCTACAGTTCATCTAGTCTACCCATACACATTTGACATATCTTGCTTCCTTCGTTTGCCCATCTATATGTTCTACTATTGACCTCCAGAGATTTTGTCCTTGCTTTAAATAATAAACCACTCCCCAAGCTACCATCATAAAAGACCTCACACTTTGGTGTGGTCTTCCCCTTGTACCAATTCAGAGAACTCTTACCCTCCATCCTCTGTCTCCACATCTCCCTGCCCTGCCTCTGAACTTGGTCATTCACCTTTCGCTTTAACTCCCCCTCACTAGACTGGTGTATCCTATCTGTGAAACCCTGTAACCCACACTTCCTCTCCCACCGTCTGCTTGATCTATCCCATTTACTACTCTGTCCTATCCACTCATAAACTTTTCGAGCCCACCTGTTTTCATCCATTTTTCTAAGCCTGATTTTGTAATTAAGCACTGACTTTCCTATTCTCTCCGCAAAGGTACTCCACCCTGCCTCTCCCCTGATCGCCTCCACTGCTACATACCTGTTTGCCTCTAGTGCAAGTCTACCTACCCTGTTCTGTACTACCTCTAACTTGTCCAGCTCTCCTACCGTCCACCTCATACACTCTGCCCCATACATGAGGCTCGGTACTGCCATGCCTTTCCACAACCCTCTTACTACCTCATACCTGTTTGCCCTACATCTTGCTACACCACCAAGCCTTCCCACTATGTAACGCATAGCTGCAACCCCCCCCCCCCCCTGTCACACTCCTAGCACTTCACCATCCCCCCCCCCCTCTCCCTCTTAGGCGGTACGTAAAGTTCGGAACCCACTGAACTCATTGATATAGAGCTCAGTGACGGTACCCCTCTTTGACCGGCCCCCGGCCCCCCGGGATCACAGCCTTAAGAATAGGCCTATTCTAAAGGCTGTGAGCCCCGATTCCCCATGCTGCCTCGCGGGGTGATCAGCGGGCCCATGGATGAACGCAAGGTCTTTACTGGAGAGGTCTTTCTCACGAAGCGACCTTGGATGAATTTAAACATAATAACTCCTTGTCTACATAGCTTATAGGCAGACCAGCTTCTCCATTCGTAACGTTACGTAACACTGACGTTACGTAACACTGGCAACTTTTTTTACCTGCAGAAAGTGCAGAGGTCTAGCTAGCTCTCTCCGTGCGTCAACTCAGCGTCACTGAGCAAACTCCTCAAACTGGTACGTTAGTCACCATGGAGCCGCGTATTTTCAGGTTAAACATGACATTCATGAGTGGGAACTTGGGAAGAAATGTTAGTAGAATGAGGAGGAAGATAGTGTTGGTCAAGTCGCCCATCGGGCCCCATTCAGGGCCAGATAAGGCTAGGTGGGCCATGGCCGCGGCCGTGACATGGTCCTGCCGTGCCCGCGCGTGGCGGCGCGGAAGTCCCATATGATGGTAGTTATACAGATCATAAGTGAGAATATTCGAGACATTCCTTACAAAACCTGCTGACAAGGTAAATATATGCTGCGTTAGCATATATTTACCTTGCCTGCCGATGCCTTCCTGTCAGTGGCTGGCGCGGGTCGAAGAAAACATGCAGCCTAGATAACATTAGAAGGTTGTGCGTCGTAACATTGGGCAATCCTCGGTCTACCTTAATTATCTACCTATATATGACCTACTGTACTAATTAACCATTCATGTGTTATGCTGAGCACTTTATTATATGAATACACAATATAATAAAACTGCAGTTCAGCATTATGAGCACGCTGCCTTAAATGCCCTGCCATGACTTTATTGCCCTATAAAGAATTATCGACACGTTCTATTTACCGCATAACAACTATTTGAATGTACTTTGAAAAATATAATGAAGCAGTAAGCAGAGTAACACGCAATATTACTTAAAATGGTGTAGTGGTGAATGTGTGTGCGCCTGGCGAGCCTCGGCTGTCCAGTGTTGTGATCGCGACCACGGCGACATCTTGGCGGGTAAGACTCCTCAACAATTACCTCGTTTATCCTTTATTTCATACACTTTGAGGACCTTGGACGTGTTAGTGATGGCTTGAAGTACTGGAGCACCCGTGGGGCAGGTAATCAGGGCTAAGGGAAGGGAGGCAGGAGGAGAAGTGAAGGGATAGCCAGCCACCACTTCTGTGCTTGACTATTTACTTGGGTGACTTGGATTTGGAATGTTGGTCTTGTACATGCTGCCATCCTGGAGGAGTCACTGCGCCTGTGGGTATATATTTCGGTTACAGGGAGTTTCGTAAACAAGTTGTTCCGTACCCAGGTTTTGTTAGTTGTTTCGTACACTGATTTTGAGTTTTTTCGTACATACCTGGTGTCATTTCGTAACTATTAGTCATGTTCAACTCTAAGCTGAGTGTACGAAACGACTTTGGTTTCAAATAGAATACGAAACAAACTCTTTGGTGTACGAAACAACTTGTGTACGAACTAACTGCACCCCCCATCAGATTAATTTATTTATTATAAATAGCTCTACAAAACCTAACCTAAACCTAAGCATAATGTGAATATAGTATCCTTGCCTAAACATAACCGGGGGTAAATATTCCGCAGGAGTTGGTGGCGCCGACCACACCATCAAATTCGTGTTTTTAACCTAGATAACTCAACCTAACCTAACCCAAACCTACCCTAAGTCTAACATAATCTAAACCAAACCTTAACATAACCTAAATCTAATCTAACCAAACCTAAACGTAACCTAACCTACTAGCAATTATTATATGAAAACAGTGTTATATTTTTGGTTTCCACAAGTGAATATCTACTGCACATTATACTGAGCCGTAAATAATAGAGAGGTAAGCTGTAAGGCATGTGGAGCCCGCCAACTCCTGCGGAATATTCCATTAATCACATAACCTAAACCAAAGACTACAGTCTAAAGGTATGACTACAGTCAGACTAAAGTATACAGTAGTCTTTGCCTAAACTAAAGCTAAACATAGCTCTAATCGGTATATGTGCAGTTTCGACCAATACGTGATCGGTGGTTTTAACCCCTTCACATCCAGATCTGTCCTTTGCCATAAAAAAAACTTGTCAAGCCATAAAATTACGAAAAGTAGCTTTATACCAAATTAGCTAGTGAAAAGGATACTAAACAGGTCATATCTATAAAATACTACTTATATTTACTAAAAATTGTCAAATGATAGCCAAATTACAACAGAGATTACGTTCTGGGCCTCAAGGGGTTATGTATCTTAAAAGTTTAGTTATCATAATAAGGAGGGTTTATGGAACTGTCGCTGATAGGAATTCTCGCCGAAACACCAACCGAGAACTCGCCGAGAGTGTAAACACTCGCCGACGTGGAAATTTTCGGCGAGTTCCACTTGTAATAGATGAAAAGGGAAAAAAAAGGCTATTTCATTATCTGCGACAGTTCCAGGTAGCATTTTCGGCAACAGTTTTACTTGAAATAGATGAAAAGGACGAATAAAGGCTATTTCATTATTGGACACCACATTATCCGTTGATATTCCGCAGGAGTTTGCGGGACCAACCAGCCGTGGCAGCCGGGCAATCGCGCACCACCTGATTTGCTTATTTAACCTAAATAACTACAAAACCTAACCTAAACGTAACCTTAATCTAACCGATCCAAACCTAAACGTAACCTAACCTAGTTATTATTATATATAGACTAGCACTATGTTTTTAGTTTCCGCAAGTGAATAACTATTGCACGTTATACTGAGCCGTAAATATTGAGAAATAGTGAGTTGTAAGGCCTGTGGAGCCCGCTAACTCCTGCAGAATATTAACCCATTTTTTGCTTGTCCCAAAACACTAAAACTGCAGTTTGACATTGGTTATGTAAGGCAACCTAACTAGGACCCCACCGCTCGTTCACGGCAAGGGAAAAACAAGAGGCGCTGTAGGTCACAAGAAGAAGAGGAAGGTGCAAGTAAACACTAGTCTCTTCTCCCTGTAAATACCATGTCATATCTCCCAAAAGTATTGATCTATCTCGACGGAAGCTCATAGAAAGTTTCCCAGAGTCCAGTAAGGTAACAGAAGCCATACTCCCATACATACTGCAGGGAATTTTGGCCCTAGACTAAAATGATACCTAATTTTGCTGTGTTTTTTATGATGCGACTTGTTTTTCTGCTAAATCACATTTTTTTTTATTAAGGGGCGGGGCGCTACTCTAATCAAGCAATTTTACAGAGCAAAATTTATCATGAAACACAGTAAATCTATAAATATTTTGGTATTATTGGAGTATTTGTCCCTGATTACCTACAGGTTTTTTGGAGTAATATTCTTACTTCATGGTGCAATTAGTGGGGCGTCTACTCCAGCATTGCCATCGCCTATGGATAGTTTTCAGAAAATGACCCTGTTAGGAAGTCATGCTAGGTGACTAACCCTTGGGGGGATGCAGTCAGTTATTGGTTAGGAGCCTAGATTAGGATATTCCCCTCGTAATCTTTCTAGTTTTTTTATGTTTCTTTATTATGTACATATCCCATAATTTATTTCTCCTTTTTTTTCCCTCTTATTTCTCATAGTCTGAAAATCTCTTAAGTTTGGACACTATAGTCTATTATTTTTATTATGGTCAAAATGCAGTAAGGAAGCCACGCCCCCTGCCTCCCCCTCTATTCTACGGGGCAGCTGATTGGTGCATTCCTCGTATCATCATTACCAATCACAATATCTTCCACTACTTAACAGCGTGTGACCACTGGACACAGCAATCTTCACTACAGAGGGTGACAAAATCAAAAATCCCTCTGTAGTGAAGATTGCTCTGTCCAGTGGTCACGCCGCTGTTAAGTAGTGAAGATATTGTGATTGGTAGTGATGATACGAGGAATGCACCAATCAGCTGCCCCGTAGAATAGAAGGGCAGGCAGGGGGCGTGGCTTCCTTAGTGCATTTTGACCATAATAAATAAAATAGACTATAGCCCTGATGAGCATATTCCAGGTCAAGTCTAATTAAACAGGTCAGGTCAATTAAAGCAAAGACTTCACCATTGCCGCAAGCCTCACAATTGCTGGTCTATGAGTCAGGCAAACCCATTTTTCATAGTATTTATTTTTTGGTCATATAGGCTTTGTTTCATTCTACATTGTGACACAAGTGCACAAGTTCATTGTTTATAGTTTTAATGTACAGTATATTTAACCCCTTGAGGCCCAGAACATAATTTTCATTTTAATATAACCACAATTAGACAATTTTAAATAACATAAGCAATATTTTATAGATATGACCTGTTTAGTATCCTTGTTAACCTCACTATCCTTGTGGTATATTCAGTTACTTTTTCGTAATTTCATGGCTAACAACAGACAATTTCATATAGCAAAGGAAAGATCTGGGCGTTAAGGGGTTAAAGCCTTGATAAAGCCTGTGTTGATATGAATAATCTTACCCATTGGAACTTGCAAAAATCTCTACCTTCTATGTAAGTGTTTTGTTTAACTCTTGTGTGCCTCTTGCGTCAAAGTGTCTCGTCCTGGAATCTTGGCTGTGCTGTTGATATTAAGACTACTTGACGTTATTGGACCTAAATAACTACTAGAGAATTTGAGAATTTGAATGTCACTCTTTGGGTCAAACCATTTATACATGTGGCACAAGGATAAATATTTGTATTATGATGTCATTATATTTGGGTTATTTTTATCTTAGTCATTATTTCGTTAGTCCGGGCAGTGTTAGGGGCAGTGCCTGTCATTATGTCCTTAGTCAGGGCAGTGTTAGGGGCAGTGCCTGTCATTATTTCGTTAGTCAGGGCAGTGTTAGGGGCAGTGCCTGTCATTATTTCGTTAGTCAGGGCAGTGTTAGGGGCAGTGCCTGTCATTATTTCGTTAGTCAGGGCAGTGTTAGGGGCAGTGCCTGTCATTATTTCGTTAGTCAGGGCAGTGTTAGGGGTAGTGCCGGCAGTGTTGCTCCAGCCCACCCAGAGTGTTACACAGGCCAACACACTGTAGGGAGCAGCTGTGATGTGTTAGTATTGAGCGTCTTCAAGCAAATAACATGAAATTATCTTGTTACAATTGTGTTTAACCCTTCACGCCCAGATCTTTCCTTGGCTATATAAAATCGTCTGTTGTTAGCCATAAAATTACGAAAAGTAGCTTAATATACCAAATTAGCTAGTGGACAAGGATACTAAACAGGTCATATCTATTAAACATTGATTCTATTCACTAAAAATCGTCTAATGGTGGCCAAATTACAATGGAAATTACGTTCTGGGCCTCAAGGGGTTAGTCTGAATCTGGATCTAGTGAGGTGGCATGGACAAGAAGGAATCACTCAGTGGGTGATAGCATGTCTTGGCTTCCTGCACGGTGCACTCGGGTGTCAGGGGAAGGAGATGGGTGTCATCCTGCATTCTTGATTCAGTGGGGGGTCCAGGGCCATAAGGCCGTGCATGGCCTCACAACACTCTCCCAGGGCCACCGTAGAGTGCCTCCCCACACCCAGGGTACAGGCCCAGCACCTCAAGGCCATCGTGCTGGGATCATTCCCCCATGTGCAGGAGTGTGTTCTGTTCATCTATATTGTACTACTAATGATTTAACATTGTATTGCTTTACTTGTATTTAACATTGTATTGCTTTACTTGTATTTACTAGTTATTTATTCATATTTATTTTTTGTTTGTTTTATGCTTGTTTTGGCTGTTCTTTAATTAGGTTATTTTGGTGTAGTCTTAATTCAGAGCTGGGCACTAAATACATTGAATGTATTTAAATACGAAATACTAAATATATGGGAGAAATGTATTTAAATACGAAATACTAAATATATGGGAGAAATGTATTTAAAGACTAAATACTAAATACATTTTACGAATGTATTTAAATACTAAATACTAAATACATCAATTGTATTTAAATACATTTGTAAATACATTTTAAATACACACAAATTTCAACATGTCCGAAAAAAATTGATTTCCTTAGGATTTCCTTAGAAATTTCCTACTCAGGCCTATATTTCCTTAAAATAAGGAAATTTCCTTGAAAGTGGAAACACTGGTTCACTGTAACATCAGGATTGCCAGATAGTCGGGCGGGTTTATGGCCAAATTAATTGATAAAAAAGTATTTACATTTTTATATTATGAGTACAGTATTTAAATACTCATAAAAGTATTTAAATACATGACAACCAATGTATTTATAAATACATTTCTAAATACACAAATGTATTTAAATACTGGCCAGCTCTGAGTGTTATAAGTATTGCCAGACAAGCCACCTTTCACTACAGACTGTGTCTGAGGCTGTCGGCAGCACCCGTGAGTGTGAGATGGACAGTATGGAAGGTGGTTTTTTTTTAATGTAGGTTGATATGAACCCTCTGCCTGAAACACCTTTGTCCCAATGATCAGTGCTGAAAATACACCAGTGTCTTCAAAACAAGGCGGCAGACGGCGCAATTACCGGTCTACTCGCAAACTTGCACCGCCTACTTTCCCCAAAAAAGAAAAAAAGTCCTTGCCTCCATCAAGGTGGAAGATTGCCTAGTTATAGTGTTAGGATTGCCATATTAATCTCCGACTACAGAGAATTTTCCGTGCGCGATGGTATTTTTCACGTTGTAAACAAACCCTCTGGGTAGTGTGGCATGTGCAGAGCACACGGATGGACACACTGCAAGTATTTGGGCTTCAAGGGGATTCCCCCTGTCGTCAACGGTCAAGAGGTTTCACTTGAAGTCCGCCTTCTGATTGGATCAAAGTTTCAAACAGTCACATGATTATATCTTTCCAAAGCCAAAGCAGCATGGCTTCGCCATCGTCAACCGTTGATTTCTAAATAATAGAAACTTACTCTGCATTTTTCTGAAATATCTGTTTAAATGTACAGATATTTCAGAGAAATGCAGACTAGGTTTCTTTTATGAAAGAAATCACTAGGAAAATGGCCATAAATATTGTATGAAAGGAGTAAATTTGACCCTGAAAAACAGCCAGAATGCATATTTTAACACCTGTGGGCTTGACAGGCGTGACCCCCGGCCTGTCAAGCAGCGGCTTTCAAGCAATCTCCACCTCCTACTTTCTTCATTCCAACTCCTACTTTAAAAGAAAATTTAAACACTGTACATAATTCATGTACCAGCAACACAGTAGTTGTCATTGCCTTCAGTGTAACTCAACAATTCAACAGGTCGTTAAGTTAAGAAACAGTCCTGCCTGCCATCAGCCTAATGACGCCTGTAGGCACTCAATAGCCTCAGGGGTTCGGCCCATCTGCATCACGCCATCTCTCTAGTCAAGGCTGACGGAAATTAATTGGATCTCAAGTTGACGGCTGTCTTGAAGATCCAAATAGCTTTCTAGAACATCAATTTGCATAGAGTATCACAAAGGCCATAGACCATGTGATGTCCGCTAACTATTTCCCACTGACTCCACACTGCACTTGAATCTGGTTTAGAGAAGGAATCCAAATATAAGGCAATGGAAGAGGTGAAGGCAGCAGTGTTGCAGCATGTAGTAGTGATCAGGCTGGCGTGAAGACACTGATTCACCCTGGCAGTAGTGAGGCAGTGTGTCCAGCAATGGGGAGTAGTGGATCAGGCTGGCGTGAAGACACTGATTCACCCTGGCAGTAGTGAGGCAGTGTTCCAGCATGTAGTAGTGATCAGGCTGGCGTGAAGACACTGATTCACCCTGGCAGTAGTGAGGCAGTGTTGCAGCATGTAGTAGTGATCAGGCTGGCGTGAAGACACTGATTCACCCTGGCAGTAGTGAGGCAGTGTTCCAGCATGTAGTAGTGATCAGGCTGGCGTGAAGACACTGATTCACCCTGGCAGTAGTGAGGCAGTGTTCCAGCATGTAGTAGTGATCAGGCTGGCGGGAAGACACTGATTCACCCTGGCAGTAGTGAGGCAGTGTTGCAGCATGTAGTAGTGATCAGGCTGGCGTGAAGACACTGATTCACCCTGGCAGTAGTGAGGCAGTGTTCCAGCATGTAGTAGTGATCAGGCTGGCGTGAAGACACTGATTCACCCTGGCAGTAGTGAGGCAGTGTTCCAGCATGTAGTAGTGATCAGGCTGGCGGGAAGACACTGATTCACCCTGGCAGTAGTGAGGCAGTGTTCAGCATGTAGTAGTGATCAGGCTGGCGTGAAGACACTGATTCACCCTGGCAGTAGTGAGGCAGTGTTCCAGCATGTAGTAGTGATCAGGCTGGCGGGAAGACACTGATTCACCCTGGCAGTAGTGAGGCAGTGTTCCAGCATGTAGTAGTGATCAGGCTGGCGGGAAGACACTGATTCACCCTGGCAGTAGTGAGGCAGTGTTCCAGCATGTAGTAGTGATCAGGCTGGCGTGAAGACACTGATTCACCCTGGCAGTAGTGAGGCAGTGTTCCAGCATGTAGTAGTGATCAGGCTGGCGTGAAGACACTGATTCACCCTGGCAGTAGTGAGGCAGTGTTGCAGCATGTAGTAGTGATCAGGCTGGCGTGAAGACACTGATTCACCCTGGCAGTAGTGAGGCAGTGTTCCAGCATGTAGTAGTGATCAGGCTGGCGTGAAGACACTGATTCACCCTGGCAGTAGTGAGGCAGTGTTCCAGCATGTAGTAGTGATCAGGCTGGCGTGAAGACACTGATTCACCCTGGCAGTAGTGAGGCAGTGTTCCAGCATGTAGTAGTGATCAGGCTGGCGGGAAGACACTGATTCATCCTGGCAGTAGTGAGGCAGTGTTCCAGCATGTAGTAGTGATCAGGCTGGCGGAAGACACTGATTCACCCTGGCAGTAGTGAGGCAGTGTTGCAGCATGTAGTAGTGATCAGGCTGGCGTGAAGACACTGATTCACCCTGGCAGTAGTGAGGCAGTGTTCCAGCATGTAGTAGTGATCAGGCTGGCGTGAAGACACTGAATCACCCTGGCAGTAGTGAGGCAGTGTTGCAGCATGTAGTAGTGATCAGGCTGGCGTGAAGACACTGATTCACCCTGGCAGTAGTGAGGCAGTGTTGCAGCATGTCAGTAGTGATCAGGCTGGCGTGAAGACACTGATTCACCCTGGCAGTAGTGAGGCAGTGTTGCAGCATGTAGTAGTGATCAGGCTGGCGTGAAGACACTGATTCACCCTGGCAGTAGTGAGGCAGTGTTCCAGCATGTAGTAGTGATCAGGCTGGCGTGAAGACACTGATTCACCCTGGCAGTAGTGAGGCAGTGTTGCAGCATGTAGTAGTGATCAGGCTGGCGTGAAGACACTGATTCACCCTGGCAGTAGTGAGGCAGTGTTGCAGCATGTAGTAGTGATCAGGCTGGCGGGAAGACACTGATTCACCCTGGCAGTAGTGAGGCAGAGTAGCGATGTGAGTAGGCAGTGTTGTGCAGTAGAGCCACAGAGGGCTGGGAGGCCTTCACATGGCAAGTCTAGAAGAATGGTACTTAACCCTATAGAGAGGTGGAACACGTTTAAAAGATGCAGTATTATGGTGGAGTGCTGGAGATGATTGATGATGAATGTCAAAGAGATGATAGAGTCTACAGCTGTACTGAAGCTGTGCAGCTGCTTGAAGTCACCCATGATATGTAGTTTGATCTCAGGCTTAGGCAGTGTTGAGGATAATCCATTAATTCTTTGTCTTTTGTTTTGTATATTTTTACAGTGGTAACAAATATTGATGGCCAAGCTTTGGGTTCAATACAACCGTTGCAGTAATGTTTGTTGTTCATGAGAGTGACGGATGAAAGATTTGTTATTGACGAGGTTGTTTCTGTGCACCTAGCTATGGGATCTATGTAGTGACAGGTGTTTTCTCTTTTTATTTCCAGAAGCCGATTCTAGTGTGTGCAGCAGTGAGGCGGGTGTGTGGCAGCCATGGCGGCCATGGAGAGCAAGGCACAGCTGCGCATCGCCAAAAGAGTGCAGTTTGGGATCCTCAGCCCGGACGAGATCGTGAGTTGTCTTCAGGCACTGGGGGTTATTTCTTTTCAGGGGGGGAAAAATTGCTTACCTCTTTGTGGCTGAAGCCTTCACGATGAGCTGCCCGGCCGTGCAGTGTGATGTCATTGTGGTGTTCCTGTGTTTCATGGCCCTACAGTTTGATGTGATGGTGGTGTTCCTGTGTTCATGGCCTACGTTTGATTGATGGTGGTTTCCGTGTTTCATGGCCCTACAGTTTGATGTGATGGTGGTGTTCTGTGTTCATGCCACAGTTTGATGTATGTGTGCCTGTGTTTCATGGCCCTACAGTTTGATGTGATGGTGGTGTTCCTGTGTTTCATGGCCCTACAGTTTGATGTGATGGTGGTGTTCCTGTGTTTCATGGCCCTACAGTTTGATGTGATGGTGGTGTTCCTGTGTTTCATGGCCCTACAGTTTGATGTCATGGTGGTGTTCCTGTGTTTCATGGCCCTACAGTTTGATGTGATGGTGGTGTTTCCTGTGTTTCATGGCCCTACAGTTTGATGTCATGGTGGTGTTCCTGTGTTTCATGGCCCTACAGTTTGATGTGATGGTGGTGTTCCTGTGTTTCATGGCCCTACAGTTTGATGTCATGGTGGTGTTCCTGTGTTTCATGGCCCTGCAGTTTGATGTCATGGTGGTGTTCCTGTGTTTCATGGCCCTACAGTTTGATGTGATGGTGGTGTTCCTGTGTTTCATGGCCCTACAGTTTGATGTCATGGTGGTGTTCCTGTGTTTCATGGTCGTGCAGTTTGATGTCATGGTGGTGTTCCTGTGTTTCATGGCCCTACAGTTTGATGTCATGGTGGTGTTCCTGTGTTTCATGGCCCTACAGTTTGATGTCATGGTGGTGTTCCTGTGTTTCATGGCCCTACAGTTTGATGTGATGGTGGTGTTCCTGTGTTTCATGGCCCTGCAGTTTGATGTGATGGTGGTGTTCCTGTGTTTCATGGCCCTGCAGTTTGATGTGATGGTGGTGTTCCTGTGTTTCATGGCCCTACAGTTTGATGTGATGGTGGTGTTCCTGTGTTTCATGGCCCTGCAGTTTGATGTGATGGTGGTGTTTCTGTGTTTCATGGCCCTGCAGTTTGATGTGATGGTGGTGTTCCTGTGTTTCATGGCCCTACAGTTTGATGTGATGGTGGTGTTCCTGTGTTTCATGGCCCTGCAGTTTGATGTGATGGTGGTGTTCCTGTGTTTCATGGCCGTGCAGTTTGATGTGATGGTGGTGTTCCTGTGTTTCATGGCCCTGCAGTTTGATGTCATGGTGGTGTTCCTGTGTTTCATGGCCCTACAGTTTGATGTGATGGTGGTGTTCCTGTGTTTCATGGCCCTGCAGTTTGATGTGATGGTGGTGTTCCTGTGTTTCATGGCCCTGCAGTTTGATGTGATGGTGGTGTTCCTGTGTTTCATGGCCCTGCAGTTTGATGTGATGGTGGTGTTCCTGTGTTTCATGGCCCTACAGTTTGATGTGATGGTGGTGTTCCTGTGTTTCATGGCCCTACAGTTTGATGTGATGGTGGTGTTCCTGTGTTTCATGGCCCTACAGTTTGATGTCATGGTGGTGTTCCTGTGTTTCATGGCCCTACAGTTTGATGTCATGGTGGTGTTCCTGTGTTTCATGGCCCTACAGTTTGATGTCATGGTGGTGTTCCTGTGTTTCATGGCCCTACAGTTTAATGTCATGGTGGTGTTCCTGTGTTTCATGGCCCTGCAGTTTGATGTCATGGTGGTGTTCCTGTGTTTCATGGCCCTGCAGTTTGATGTCATGGTGGTGTTCCTGTGTTTCATGGCCCTGCAGTTTGATGTCATGGTGGTGTTCCTGTGTTTCATGGCCCTACAGTTTGATGTGATGGTGGTGTTCCTGTGTTTCATGGCCCTGCAGTTTGATGTGATGGTGGTGTTCCTGTGTTTCATGGCCCTGCAGTTTGATGTGATGGTGGTGTTCCTGTGTTTCATGGCCCTGCAGTTTGATGTGATGGTGGTGTTCCTGTGTTTCATGGCCCTGCAGTTTGATGTGATGGTGGTGTTCCTGTGTTTCATGGCCCTACAGTTTGATGTGATGGTGGTGTTCCTGTGTTTCATGGCCCTGCAGTTTGATGTGATGGTGGTGTTCCTGTGTTTCATGGCCCTGCAGTTTGATGTGATGGTGGTGTTCCTGTGTTTCATGGCCCTGCAGTTTGATGTCATGGTGGTGTTCCTGTGTTTCATGGCCCTGCAGTTTGATGTCATGGTGGTGTTCCTGTGTTTCATGGCCCTACAGTTTGATGTCATGGTGGTGTTCCTGTGTTTCATGGCCCTGCAGTTTGATGTCATGGTGGTGTTCCTGTGTTTCATGGCCCTGCAGTTTGATGTCATGGTGGTGTTCCTGTGTTTCATGGCCCTGCAGTTTGATGTCATGGTGGTGTTCCTGTGTTTCATGGCCCTGCAGTTTGATGTCATGGTGGTGTTCCTGTGTTTCATGGCCCTGCAGTTTGATGTCATGGTGGTGTTCCTGTGTTTCATGGCCGTGCAGTTTGATGTGATGGTGGTGTTCCTGTGTTTCATGGCCCTGCAGTTTGATGTGATGGTGTTCCTGTGTTTCATGGCCCTACAGTTTGATGTCATGGTGGTGTTCCTGTGTTTCATGGCCCTGCAGTTTGATGTGATGGTGGTGTTCCTGTGTTTCATGGCCGTGCAGTTTGATGTGATGGTGGTGTTCCTGTGTTTCATGGCCCTGCAGTTTGATGTCATGGTGGTGTTCCTGTGTTTCATGGCCCTGCAGTTTGATGTGATGGTGGTGTTCCTGTGTTTCATGGCCCTGCAGTTTGATGTCATGGTGGTGTTCCTGTGTTTCAGCGGCGAATGTCTGCCACGGAGGGAGGCATTAAGTACTCTGAGGTGTATGAAAACGGGCGGCCCAAGCTAGGAGGGCTGATGGACCCGCGCCAGGGCTGCATCGACAGGAACACGCGCTGCACCACCTGTGCCGGCAACATGACCGACTGCCCGGGACACTTTGGCCACCTGGACTTGGCCAAGCCCGTGTTCCATGTGGGCTTCCTCACCAAGACCATGAAGATCCTGAGGTGTGTCTGCTTCTACTGCAGCAAACTCAGGTTCAATTCTGTAAGTAATAATAATAATAATAATAATTTTATTCTCACCCGAAGGCATACAAGCAAAAAGCAACAACATAATATATGGACGAGGGAATGAACTTAAGTACTAAAGCAAATAATAGATAATAGCTATACACCTCTATAATAATAATAATATAATAATAATAATTTTAATATCACCCGGAGGCATACAGGCAAACACAACAACAATAAGACAAAGAGTTAACTAAAGTACTAGAGCAAAATATACCTAATAAAGGCACATGGCATGACTAAGTTAAGATGTAAGTGATTCCCTCTTCGCTCTGGGGCTTTGTTTTGTAATTTATTTGTGTGTGCGCCTGCAATTTATTTTTATTTGTTAGTTCATCTTGTAATTTCTTATGGTTGTTTAGTTGTCATAATATTTTGTCACTACTTTTACCCTGTTAGTTATATCACTTATTGTTCTATCCTTACAGCTTGTATTGATTTAAAATTACTTGCAAATATTAGTTAGGGTGTAAGACTTTGTGTTTGCCAGCTTTTATAAGACTAATATTTTTTCAATATTGCATGTCGTTCTATATTTTAATGCTAATTCAAAATTGTTTATGAAATTTGCAGTGACGTCAGCCCCTCTACAGACATGTCACTGTTATTTCTATAGTCAATTTTTTTATTATGGTCAAAATGCAGTAAGGAAGCCACGCCCCCTGCCTCCCCTTCTATTCTACGGGGCAGCTGATTGGTGCATTCCTCGTATCATCACTACCAATCACAATATCTTCACTACTTAACAGCGGCGTGACCACTGGACAGAGCAATCTTCACTACAGAGGGTGACAAAATCAGAAATCCCTCTGTAGTGAAGATTGCTCTGTCCAGTGGTCACGCCGCTGTTAAGTAGTGAAGATATTGTGATTGGTTGTGATGATACGAGGAATGCACCAATCAGCTGCCCCGTAGAATAGAAGGGCAGGCAGGGGGCGTGGCTTCCTTACTGCATTTTGACCTTAATAAAAAAAATAGACTATAATTAATTCCCCTTATAAAACTTCTCTGTATAACCCCTTCACGCCCAGATCTTTCCTTTGCTATATGAAATCGTCTGTTATTAGCCATAAAACTACGAAAAAGTAACTAAATAAACCAAATTAGCTAATGGACTAGGATATTAAACAGGTCATATCTATATAATATTGCTTATGTTCATTAAAATCGTCGAATGGTGGTTATATTACAATGAAAATTACGTTCTGGGCCTCAGGGGGATATAGGAACCGGGAATAACTCAAGGGGATATAGGAACCAGGAATAACTCAAGGGAATATAGGAACCAGGAATAACTCAAGGGGATATAGGAACCAGGAATAACTCAAGGGAATATAGGAACCAGGAATAACTCAAGGGGATATAGGAACCAGGAATAACTCAAGGGAATATAGGAACCAGGAATAACTCAAGGGGATATAGGAACCAGGAATAACTCAAGGGGATATAGGAACCAGGAATAACTCAAGGGGATATAGGAACCAGGAATAACTCAAGGGGATATAGGAACCTGGAATAACTCAAGGGGACATAGGAACCAGGAATAACTCAAGGGGATATAGGAACCAGGAATAACTCAAGGGGATATAGGAACCGGGAATAACTGAGCAATGACATGTAGACATTGGCCTGTTCCCTGCAGCCTTCAGCCCCATCCATGCCTCCAAAACAATCGTTGGAAAAGCAAAATTAAGCAATAAAGAGAAGGAAACAAGAATATGAAAAAATCATAAGGCCATGAAATTAACTCCTTGAGACCCAGAACGTAATTAACACTGTAATTTGGGTACCATTAGACAATTTTAATGAATATAAGCAATATTTTATAGAAATGACCTGTTTAGTATCCTTGTCCACTTGCTTATTTGGTATATGAAGTTACTTTTCGAAAATTTTATAGCTAACAACAGACAATTTTTTATAGCCAAGGAAACATCTGGGCGTGAAAGGGTTAATGGAATAAATAAAAGGATGTTTAATTTTATTGTCTCTTAAACAAACCTTTTCCTCCTCTTCACCTCCTTAAGACATCTGTGATACTCAGGTAGTGAATTATATCTAACACTAGCAAATATAAATGAGGCAATCAAAGGTTACCAGTTTACAGGAACTACCACGTGTAGGTCTCACAGCCTCTTGTAGCTTCCTTATGTTATTTTCTTATTTTTCTATTTTCCTCCTCAGCAATATCCCAAGATTCGTGAGATTGTGACCAAGTCGAAGGGTCAGCCACGGAAGCGTCTGCAGCACGTCTACACCCTGTGCAAGGGCAAGATGATCTGCGAGGGCGGAGACGAGATTGACGTCAGCAAGGAGGGCGACGACCCCGGCCTGCACAAGAAGAGTGGCGGGCACGGCGGGTGTGGTCGCTACCAGCCCAAGATCAAGCGTCTGGGCCTGGAGCTGATCGCCGAGTGGAAGCACGTTAACGAGGACACACAGGAACGCAAGCAACTCCTCACTGCTGAGCGTGTCTTTGAGATCTTCAAGCACATCTCAGGTTAGTAAAAAGGAAAAAGGAAAAGCGTAATTTAAAAAGGAAATAGGGAGAAACTGGTTCACAAATAGGGTGGTGAATGATTGGAATGGACTCCGTCGTCAGGTGGTCAATACAAAGTCTATCGGGATCTTTAAAAGGAGTCTGGATAAATTCATGGATGGGGAAGAGAGGTGGGTGTAGGTAGAGTTAAGTAACAGGAACTACCTCGTGTAGGTCTCACGGCCTCTTGTAGCTTCCTTATTTTCTTATGTTCTTCTTATGTTCTTATGTTCTAGTAGAGGAGTGAAAGCATAAGAGGGTTTGATAAGAAAAGAATGAATGGCTATCATTTCTGTTTTATCTGGATTTAGCTTCAGTTTTTATAGTGAATGTTTATGCCGATGCCTTAGGAAGCAGTGTAGTAAGTTGAATAGGACATATAGGAAGAAAGGATAAGTGTTGAAAACCTAAGCAGCCAAATAAGTAACAATTTAATGAAAAGACAACTTGCATAGTGGAAAGGTAAACAGTGAAAGGTTATGTGAGTCTCAGTTATGTACAAAAGGATTGTATCAGAAGCTGGGAAAAACAACCCCTGAGTTGGCCGGTGCTGACATGAGCTGTTAGAAATGTAGTGGAAAGAATCCTAAAACATTCGCAAAAAAAATATTTATAGAAAAAAATTTGGAAGCCCAGTTAGTTTAATATGTGACCAGTCTTTCATAGTTGAGAGGAAGATAAAAATAGCAATAAGTATTAAGGAGGAGGAAGAGTCATTGAGGAAGGCATGTGAAGAAGAAGAGAGGAGGAGGAGGGGATGAAGAAGGCGAAACAAATTGTGAGTTACTGCAAAAATATGGCTATGGTAGACTTAATTTTTTTTCTACATCCCGATGTTGGCTTGGGAAAAACAAGTTCCCAGCATTCATTACAGCTCCTATGTCATTTATTATTTCTTCCATCATCAGCATTGCCTTGTTACACGTCATGCATTGCCATTAAGCTGTAGCCTGTAATGGTAGGAAACATGAGTGTAATTTGGCTGATACCTGATGTAGAAGTTCAGGATATGTATTGCATCTTTAACATCTATGTGATCTTTTCGTTTTCTTCTTTACAGAATTCAACATAAATGCCATTAACTCTACAAATATGTTTGCATGTGTTATTTTGAACCCAGCCTTTGCAGAGTATTGTGCTGGGTTTTGATGGCATAAGTTTGAATCTCAGTGTGTGATGTACATAATTCTCAATGTGGGGCAGAGCATCGGGATCAGGGGGAAATCATAGCTGCTTTTTTCCACTTCTCTTTGGTGCATGTACTATGGATATGTAAGTGTCCTGTATTGCAGGATGAGAGAGCAGGGTATGAATGGGAATGATTTGCAGGGTGCCTGAAGTAGATAATCCTCTTCCTTGTTTTAGGGTAAGGGCAAAGGGTGGGCGTTTGTGCCACACCCGTTTCTTCACGCTCCCGGGTGAGCAGAACTCGGTTGGCTGGAGTGTCTTTCGTTTGTTTGACTCATTCTTACTTAATATTACTCACAAAAGATTAGTCTAATTAAGAATGATACTCTGATTCATGGCTCAGGTGTGAAGTGAATTAATTGTATTTTCTATGCAAATTCTTAAAGGCAACTCGCTTTGAAGCATCTCAGTGGTATTAGACATTTTGGCTGTGCTAAATAAGACACACAATATTTAGGGATCAAAACTTAAAGAACATTGATGCTTCAATGATTGTTGTGACGTTGGCTAAATAAATGTTTCTCCACCTTGGTCTGTGTGGCTGGAGAGACTTTTTGGTGCAATCAAAGAGTCAGAAATTGACATGTCAGAAATGATTTTTGTCAACCTGACAAGTGATTCAACCGTTCATTAATGACTGGTGGTCCGCTGGGCGGCCTCGGGAGCCACAGTGACCTTAGGCAAGGTGTCAACCAATAGATACCTTTGATTTATGTGTTGCTGCTCTAAGAGTGTTTGACTCTCAGCCTTGTGGTGGCAGAGCCTGGAGAGTGGGTGCCAGCATGACCATGGCTTGGAGGCTTCTAGTTTAAAAAAAATTATCGTGTTTATTGGTTTTTCAAACTTAGCTGATCACTAACATGAGTTGCATGCTTCAAGACGTATTGGAAAACTTGCATGCAAACTGTGAAATGTATGCTAATTACTTAATGCACATAGTGCAATTATTAATTTTAGTATCTCAATTTTTTTTTCCGCTACTAACAAAACTTGTCAAAACTTTCTTTACGTTTAGCAGCAAACATGGGAAGATTACTATGTCTATTCTCTAACAGATTTTGAGTAAAGTAAAATTGTTGAGGGCATCCATGTTGTGTAGACTCAGTGCCATGACAGACCTGTGTGTATACATTGTGGCTGCACTAAGAGGCTGAGCTAACAGCTGTGCCCTCCACCAGATGAAGAGTGTTACCTGCTGGGCATGGACCCCAAGTTTGCCCGGCCAGACTGGATGATCATGACGGTGCTGCCGGTGCCGCCGCTGCCTGTGCGCCCGGCCGTGGTGATGCACGGCTCGGCAAGGAACCAGGACGATCTCACGCACAAGCTGGCCGACATCATCAAGGCCAACAACGAGCTGATTCGTAACGAGCAGGCCGGCGCCGCTGCCCACATCATCGTGGAGAACCTCAAGATGTTGCAGTTCCACGTGGCCACGCTGACCGACAATGACATGCCCGGCATGCCGAGGGCGCTGCAGAAGTCAGGCAGACCCTTGAAGGCCATCAAGGCCCGCCTGAAGGGCAAGGAAGGCAGGATCCGTGGTAACCTCATGGGGAAGCGTGTGGACTTCTCTGCACGTACTGTCATCACGGCCGACCCCAACCTGCGCATTGACCAGGTCGGCGTGCCGCGCTCCATTGCCCAGAACCTCACCTACCCAGAGATTGTGACACCCTTCAATATGACCAAGTAAGTGCTGCCTGATAGCCGTAGTGGAGTAAATCTTTTGCTCCTTGTCACATCACTTGTGGGAATGAATGATGTCTACTTGAAATATGAATGCCACATCACTGTAAAGTCTATCCTTTAATTTTGAAGTATTTGTCACTTTGCAAACAACAATGCTTCTAAGAAGTTGTCACTGGCCTTTGTTGAGAAGAGCATAAAGCTCACATGTATTCTGTGGGCCGCCGCTTGGGCCACATGGCCCTCGGTACCCTCTGGTGCCAATCTTAACATCAAGTTTATTCAAATACAGTTTGAATTTATCAAGCACTTTAACATTATTTGTATTCCTATGGAATGAAATTGACTTGCAACTAAAGCACTTCTGTACAATACAATGATTTTATTCAGATAGAAAGAGAAGATGCATCAATTCAAAGTCAGCCAATGCTAAGGCACTGATGCTACATTCTGGTGGTCCCTTTATTGTATCTTTTCAATGTCAAGACATCACCGAGCTCATTAAGGTCATGTGGTTTTGGGTGTGCAAATGTGTACTTGAGTTAGCTAGATCAGTAGTCACGGTGGGGAGGGACTCTTGGTGTGCCTTGGTGTGACAGTTAGCTAGATCAGTAGTCACGGTGGGGAGGGACTCTTGGTGTGCCTTGGTGTGACAGTTAGCTAGATCAGTAGTCAGGGTGGGGAGGGACTCTTGGTGTGCCTTGGTGTGACCTGCCGCTGCCTGTGTCAGGATGATGGAGCTGGTGAAGCGTGGCAACAACCAGTACCCGGGCGCCAAGTACATCGTGCGGGACAACGGGGCGCGCATTGACCTCCGCTACCACCCCAAGCCCTCCGACCTCCACCTGCAGTGCGGCTACAAGGTGGAGCGACACATCACCGACGGAGACCTGGTCATCTTCAACCGTCAGCCCACACTGCATAAAATGTCCATGATGGGCCACAGGGTTAAGGTGAGGGGTTTGTGAGGTTGATGATGTGAATTAATTGATTTAATGCTAAAAAAGGGAAAATGTGCCAGACATCAGAGGTCATATGGCACTATGGCAAAGCATAATGAAGGGGAGGGGTTATAGAGGAAGTGTGAAACGGTGAGGGAAGGGGAAAGGAATGGAATGTTACAGCAGGATGGTTAGATCAGAGGAAGGATGTGTGTTTGTTGGGGGAAGGAGATCAGAAATCGGGAATTGGGAAAAGGAGGGTGAGTTAGGAAAGTTTGTGTGAGGCAGATAACTGGAGGCTAATATGATGTGAAGTAGATGGAATTGTGTTATTTTAATTATGATAGCATCAGAGCTTCTTGGAACTTGCCCACCACATTGGACTACATAAAGATAAAAGATAAGTATATTATCACTATAATTATGCTCATAATGTACCAAAGCTGCATTCAAAGTATTCAAATTTATTTTATTCTTGAATCTCAGTATCTTAAGTACATTTAAGTACATCATCAGATTTGCATTTGTGTGTCATCTTTTATAATGTATTCAGATATATATATATTTTTTAAACTGCTCTGGGTTTTGTACCACGCCACACATTTGAGAGAGAGGGCTTTGTGTGTGAGAAATAAAAAAATTAAAAAAATATTTTCATGATTCACTTTGTTAGAAATGAGAATATATATTTTTTTCTTCGTTATTTTTGTAGCATTTACAACTGGTAGAAAATGTATCAACTTCCATGGAATTATTGCTATGATGCGTAAAATACAAATTGTATAAGGCATATACGTGAATGAACTACTCTGCGTTTTGTGCCCGCCCTTATGTTTGGGGGCAGGAAGGCCGTGTATGTGAAAAATAGAGAAATTATGAGTCATAATCACACATTTCATGCATGTGGCAGCCTATTGCACACTTTGCATGAGTGAGTTTACTTTTCATTAATTTTTTAGATCATTTAGCGGCATTGATTGATGTTAAAGATTACCATTGGGCGTTTTCAGGTTCTGCCGTGGTCAACCTTCCGCATGAACTTGTCGGTGACGTCTCCCTACAACGCCGACTTTGACGGAGACGAGATGAACCTGCACGTGCCACAGAGCATGGAGACCCGGGCGGAGATCGAGAACTTGCACGTGACGCCGCGCATGATCATCACGCCCCAGGCCAACAAGCCGGTGATGGGCATCGTGCAGGACACTCTCACCGCCGTCAGAAAGATGACCAAGAGAGACGTGTTCCTGGAAAAGGTCAGTAGGGCAAGAGAGGTCAGTCGTGGGGCAAGAGAAGGTCAGTCGTGGGGCAAGAGAAGGTCAGTCGTGGGGCAGAGAAGGTCAGTCGTGGGGCAAGAGAAGGTCAGTCGTGGGGCAGGAGAAGGTCAGTCGTGGGGCAGGAGAAGGTCAGTCGTGGGGTAGGAGAAGGTCAGTCGTGGGGCAAGAGAAGGTCAGTCGTGGGGCAAGAGAAGGTCAGTCGTGGGGCAAGAGAAGGTCAGTCGTGGGGCAAGAGAAGGTCAGTCGTGGGGCAGGAGAAGGTCAGCGTGGGGCAAGAGAAGGTCAGTCGTGGGCAAGAAAAGGTCAGTAGTGGGCAGAGAAGTCAGTCGGGGCAAGAGAAGGTCAGTCGTGGGGCAAGAGAAGGTCAGTCTTGGGGCAAGAGAAGGTCAGTAGTGGGGCAAGAGAAGGTCAGTAGTGGGGCAAGAGAAGGTCAGTCGTGGGGCAAGAGAAGGTCAGTAGTGGGGCAAGAGAAGGTCAGTAGTGGGGCAAGAGAAGGTCAGTAGTGGGGCAAGAGAAGGTCAGTCGTGGGGCAAGAGAAGGTCAGTCGTGGGGCAAGAGAAGGTCAGTCGTGGGGCAGCACCACACGGTGTATTGTGACTTAGATATGAAGGACACACACTATTCCCTCGTTATTTGATCAGTTTGCATGCTTAACCCTTGAGGCCCAGAACGTAATTTCCATTGTAATTTGGGTACCATAAGACGATTTTCGTGACTATAAGCAATGTGTTATAGATATGACCTGTTTAGTATCCTTGTCCACTAACTAATTTGGTATATTAAGCTACTTTTCGAAATTTCATGGCTAACAACAGATGATTTTATATATTAATGGAAAGGTCTGGGCCTGAAGGAGTTAAAATCCCAATCGTAAAGATCACAATTGTATATCGAACCCGGCTTTCTTGGGCTTGAGATCTGAGGCACTAGACCTTGCAGACAGAAGGACCTGAAGGCCGCTTAGAAGACATGACAGATCGTTCACGGGATCGTTAAAGCCAGCAAAAGCCATGGTAAAATGCACAAAGGTTACCTGAAGGGATTGATCGTATAAGCGAGGCGTTGTGTAGCGAGGGACTGCTGTTTTGTCATTCCATAATTTCCATCACTTTCTTGTTTTTTTCATTCCATAATTTCCATCACTTTCTTATTTTTGTCATTCCTTAATTTCCATAATTTTCTTATTTTTTTTCATTCAATAATTTCCATCATTTTCTTTTTTTTTCATTCCATAATTTCCATCATTTTCTTATTTTTTCATTCCATAATTTCCATCACTCTTATTTTTTCATTCCATAATTTCCATAATTTTCTTATTTTGTATTCATAATTTCCATCACTTATTTTTTCATTCCATAATTTCCATCACTCTTATTTTTTTATTCCATAATTAACATCACTTTCTTATTTATTCCTCTGTGTAGTCCGAGATGATGAACCTGCTGATGTTCCTGCCCATCTGGGACGGCCGCATGCCCCAGCCCGCCGTGCTGAAGCCCAAGCCTCTGTGGACGGGGAAGCAACTGTTCTCACTCATCATTCCCGGCAACCTCAATCTCATCAAAACTCACTCCACTCACCCCGACGATGAAGACGACGGCCCTTACGAGTGGATCTCTCCCGGGGACACCAAGGTAGGCTGTTGCAGGCTGATGTGGCTTGTGCTATGGGGATGTCTCTAGCCATTCATTGTTGTCCAAGCTCGTGACATCACATCGGGTAGGAGCTTAAATGATCAATGGGTTATAATCTGTGTTTTATTTAAGATTACAGTAAACTAATTGAATTGTTTAATTTAACCTAAACTAACCCAACCCAACCCAACCTAACCTAACCTAACTTAGAATAAATATAAGATGTTAAACAAAAGATAGTGAAGCATGAGAGGCACACACTACCGTAGATAACACTATAGTCGCCCCGGTGCAGTAATGTCGCCAGGTGCCATATATTACGAACTTCACCACTAAAGCATCACTACAGACTTGTATGTGCCACGGAAGAGGCATGTACAGTAGTTTATGTCATGTCCCTGTCTTCAGTGGCACAACACAAGTCTGTAGTGATGCTAACATTCGTAATATATGGCGCATGGCGACAATAGTGCACCGTGGCGACTATAGTGTTATCTACGGTACTGTATCTAAATATCACTCATTTGTACATCCTCCGTTGCCGTTAATTCACTCCTAGACAAGAAGCCCACATCAACCCGTAATTCATCTTTTGTTGAAAAATACTGCATTTGTAGCTTGTGTTATGTGTAGTGTGTGTACTCAAGAAACTGGCCTATACCGTTTTTTTGTTTTTGTTTTTTTCAGCATTACTTGAGTTATGGAAATTTATTTGTTTTGATATATATTTTACAACTATTGAGACTATGTAACAACTATTTAACAACTATTTTTGTGGTGTTAACTCCGTATAGAGCAAGGAAGGAGCAGAAGAGGGTATTTTGTGTTATTTTTATTCAGTACTAAAATATTTTCCATCCTGAATAGATGCCACCAACTATTTGCTGGAAATAATTGCATGTGCAAAATATAAATGATCTTCTTCCTTAGGTTATAAGTGTCATCTTGCCTGAATGGGTCTGGCTCTGAAATAATAATCGACCTGGGAGGTATTTTTTTGTTATGATTTATTATACTAGTACAATATATTTTTTCTTTCTTTTATTGTTTCTTGGATGCAGCCTTACCTAGGCACCCAAGGCCAGCTGCATACACAGACATCAGTATTACCTAGGCACACCAAGGCCAGCTGCATACACAGACATCAGTATTACCTAGGCACCCCAAGGCCAGCTGCATACACAGACATCAGTATTACCTAGGCACCCCAAGGCAAGCTGCATACACAGACATCAGTATTACCTAGGCACACCAAGGCCAGCTGCATACACAGACATCAGTATTGTCACATGAACATACACAATGTGCCTTCGGGGAGATTGGATTCTTTTAGGATTACTAACTCATCATTAAACTTTATGTAGAGCTTGATGAATGCATTAATCATACATTATTTCTTGCTTTATTAAGTCTTGAGATATTACAGCCAATACATCGTGTGTATCCCCTCTCTCTCTACACACTTTTTACACTTTTCAAGCTGGAAAAGCGTAAATTTAAAAAGGAAATTGGGAGAAACTGGTTCACAAATAGGGTGGTGAATGATTGGAATGGTCTAAGTCGTCAGGTGGTCAATGCGGAGTCTATTAGGGTCTTTAAAAGGAGTCTGGATAAATTCATGGATGGGGAAGAGAGGTGGATATAGGTAGAGTTAGGTAACAGGAACTACCTCGTGTAGGTCTCACGGCCTCTTGTAGCTTCCTTATTTTCTTATGTACTTATGTTCTTATATGTTCTTTCGCAGGTGTTGGTGGAGCATGGGGAGCTGATCATGGGTATCCTGTGCAAGAGAACCCTCGGCGCCTCGTCGGGCTCCATGTTGCACGTTGCCTGGATGGAGCTGGGACATGAGATTGCCGGCAGGTTCTACGGCAACATTCAGACTGTGGTCAACAACTGGCTGCTGCTGGAAGGCATGAGTATTGGCATCGGCGACACCATTTCTGACCCCGCCACCTACAAGGTCATCCAGGAGACCATCCGCAAGGCCAAGGAAGACGTGATAGAGGTGATTCACAAGGCTCACAACGACGAGCTGGAGCCCACGCCCGGTAACACCCTGAGGCAGACCTTCGAGAACCAGGTGAATCGCATACTGAACGATGCTCGAGACAAGACCGGCGGATCGGCCAAGAAGTCGCTGACCGAGTACAATAACCTGAAGGCCATGGTGGTGTCGGGATCAAAGGGATCCAATATTAACATCTCCCAGGTTATTGCCTGTGTGGGGCAGCAGAACGTAGAAGGTAAACGTATCCCCTTCGGCTTCAGAAAAAGGACCCTGCCTCACTTCATTAAGGATGATTACGGTCCAGAGTCCAGGGGCTTTGTGGAGAACTCTTACCTTGCCGGATTGACGCCCTCAGAGTTCTACTTCCACGCCATGGGAGGTCGCGAGGGTCTCATTGATACTGCCGTGAAGACCGCCGAGACGGGCTACATCCAGCGGCGGCTGATCAAGGCTATGGAGAGCGTGATGGTGAACTACGACGGCACGGTGAGGAACAGCGTGAGTCAGGTGATTCAGCTGAGGTACGGCGAGGACGGGCTGGCCGGCGAGTACGTGGAGTTCCAGAAGATGCCCACCGTCAAGCAGTCCAACCGCCGCTTTGAGGAGAACTACCGCTTTGACGCGACCAACGAGCGGTACCTGCGCAGGCTGTTCAACGAAGATGTGGTGCGGGAGATGATCGGATCCCCTGAGGCCATCAGCATTCTGGAAACGGAGTGGGCGAAGCTTCAGGAAGACAGGGGAGGGCTTCGGCAAGTGTTCACCAAGGGAGACACCAAGGTAAGGAAAGAGTTGTAACAAAGCTTGAGTTGAAGAAAACTCATGGCTGTCTTTTTATCTTCCATCCACAAATAACATTGAATCACAGAGTAAAGTTGAGACATTTTAAGTCGTTCGCTGCTACAAGTACCTTTGCCGCCCCACAGGTGGTGCTGCCTTGTAACTTGGAGCGCATGATTTGGAACGTGCAGAAGATCTTTCACATCAACAAGCGCACCCCCACTGACCTCAACCCCATCAGGGTGGTGGAGGGAGTGACCGAGATGTTGGCCAAGTGCAACATTGTGTCGGGAAACGACAGAATCAGCGTGCAGGCCAACGAGAACGCCACCTTCTGCTTCCAGTGTTTGGTGCGGTCCACCCTGTGCACCAAGAAAGTGGCAGAAGACTACAAGCTGACCACCGAGTCATTTAACTGGCTGGTGGGTGAAATCGAGACAAGATTCCACCAAGCCATTGTAAGTATATTTTGATGATTTTGAAAGGGAAATGACATCTAGTGAGATTGACACCAGTGGGAGTGGCCTCAAGGGGTGCAGAGAAAATGAGTCGGGTATTCAAAGTCAATTCTTTCCAAAAAAAAGATGCAGGTTATGCAGTCCCCAGCCTCATAGGATGTTATTGTCTATTTTTTTATTATGGTCAAAATGCAGTAAGGAAGCCACGCCCCCTGCCTCCCCTTCTATTCTACGGGGCAGCTGATTGGTGCATTGCTCGTATCATCACTACCAAGCACAATATCTCCACTACTTAACAGCGGCGTGACCACTGGACAGAGCAATCTTCACTACAAAGGGATTTTTTTATTTTGTCACCCTCTGTAGTGTAGATTGCTATGTCCAGTGGTCACGCGCTGTTAAGTAGTGAAGTATTGTGATTGGTAGTGATGATACGAGGAATGCACCAATCAGCTGCCCCGTAGAATAGAAGGGGAGGCAGGGGGCGTGGCTTCCTTACTGCATTTTGACCATAATAAATAGAATAGACTATAGTACTAGAGCAATAGCCAATACCCTGGCGTTAGTACCAGCAGGGAAACCTTTGTCATCCTTATCCAGAATCCTACTTCAATTCCCTCATGGTAGTCCTTTAGGGATGAAATGGATGAGAAATAGGGAAGGCGGAGCTGCTTTGATTTAATCTTAACCCCTTGAGGCCCAGAGTGTAATTTCCATAGTAATTTGGCTACCTTTAGACGATTTGTAGTGAATATAAGCAATATGTTATAGATATGACCTGTTTAGTATCCTTGTCCATTAGCTAAGTTGGTATATTAAATTACTTTTTGTGATTTTATGGCTAACAACAGACAATTTTATACAGCCAAGGAAAGATCTGGGCGTGAAGGGGTTAAATTAATGAAAATTTTGCCAAAGTAGATAAAGTTTGTTGTGCAATTGTTATAAACCTGGAAACATTGATGATGGAATGAACTGTAAGACAATGCAATGTGTGTGCATGATCAGGCTGAAGGGCAAGTAATGGAAGCAGTGAGTGAGTGTAAGTCCCTCGGTGGGAGCAAGGAAGGGGAGAGGCAGCCTGGCAAGGGACAAATGTGGGACAAATTTCTTCGTTTACAGAAATCAGCTGATCGGCCGAAACACAATTTTGTTTACATTCTCACACAAATTTCCTTTTTCCTACATAACTACTGAATCAAAAGACGTGAAATTTGGAGGAAACGCATAAAAGAGCCTACTAAATACCCTAAGGCTGTGAACGTTGCCTGATAAGTGGTAGAAATAGAGTAAATAGATATATAGTGTGGAACTACCTCGTGTAGGTCTCGCGGCCTCTTGTAGCTTCCTTATTTTCTTATATTCTTATGTTCACTTAGAGTCTTAGACCATACAGTGAAAGCATGGAGACAAAACATGGCCGGATATTATCACCATTGATGGATGCAAGATGTGGATGTGTAATGAGATCTTACGTTTTGATATTTAACCCCTTCACGCCCAGATCTTTCCTTTGCTATAAAAAAATGTATGTTGTCGAGCCATAAAATTACGAAAAAGTCACTGAATATACCAAATTAGTTAGTGGACAAGGATACTAAACAGGTCATATCTATAAAATATTGCTTATATTCACTAAAAATCATCTAATGGTACCCAAATTACAGTGGAAATTACGTTCTGGGTCTCAAGGGGTTAAGCAGTGTGAATGATAAGTTGTCATGTATGATTGTGATGTAAGGAAGATGCTGAAAGTGTTTGGCATGTTTAGTATGAGCATTAGTGTGCGGTGGTGAAGGTGGTCGGATGAAATGCCCGGAGGTGGTGTGGTTGTTTGGAGAGCATGGGACCAGTGCAAAGGAGAGAGGTGGTGTAGAATAGATGAATGACATGTGTGTCGGTGTAAAAGAAAGGGTCCCTGTGAAGTAAGGTGACTGACTGGCTGCTGAGTGACCGCTACCATACCTGAAAAGGGGATAGGTGTGTGTGTATATGTGTGTATGAAAGAGCGAGAGAGAGAGAGAGTGAAAAGGGGAAAGGTGTGTGTGTGTGTGTATGAAAGAGCGAGAGAGAGAGAGAAAGAAAAGGGGAAAGGTGTGTGTGTGTGTATGAAAGAGAGAGAGAGAGAGACAGAGACGAGCATGCAGGGACAAAGTGTATGGCCAGTAATAAGATGAAGATATCTATAATGGCCGCCCCTTTGAAGAGGAGCCAGCAAAGATGAGTGGGACAGATAGTGTGGTTATTGTTGTACTTTTGAAACTTTATAATTTGTCAACATGGTACGTGGTCACAGTAATGATTTATTAATGATGTGTGTTCCTTGTGTGTGTTTCAGGCAGCCCCGGGAGAAATGGTGGGTGCCCTGGCTGCCCAGTCCCTCGGTGAACCAGCCACCCAGATGACATTGAACACTTTCCATTTTGCCGGTGTGTCGTCCAAGAACGTAACCCTTGGTGTGCCCAGGCTGAAGGAAATCATCAACATCAGCAAGAAGCCCAAAGCTCCCTCCCTCACGGTGTTCCTGGTGGGCGCCTCCGCCAGGGATGCCGAGAAGGCCAAGAATGTGTTGTGTCGCCTGGAGCACACCACTCTGCGCAAGGTAGGTGTCCAGGCAAAACATTCACACCACTGGCCATCCAGAGACCCTTGGAAGGGAGAAGAGTATAGGATCTGTGGGGCATAGGATGAAAGGTAGAGTTTTGTTGCTTGTTAGAATGCCAAACAAAGGTAAACCTATAATTTCGTGAATATATTATAGAGCTGAAGAAGTCACCCCATGGTAGGTAGCATGATGGTGTGATCACTAATACATGCGAGTGAGACATGGACCTGGCATGAAGGCTGTAGCTCTGGGATGCAGCCAGTGGAGATGAGTTATGTGAGAGCCTGTACTTGTTTGAATAAGATGGATGATGAAAGCAACGAAAGTGTTACATGGAAAGTTTGGTTTGTCTTTTAGAGGTGCAGGAATGAATTGTAGAGTGGTGGTGGTGGGGTCAATCATGGCACCCTCGGGGGGCTTGGTGACTTCAGAGAGGGGAAAGGAATGCAAGGACAAAGGATTTACAAGTGTGGGATGGATGCTGCAGGTGTGAGAGGAAGGCCTACTTAGAATGTAAGGACAGAGTATTGAAATGCTTGTGGGAACTGGAAGATGGGGGATTGAGGTGGTGTGCATGTGTAGTGTGTGGACAGCAGCAATGAGAACTCCTCTGTCATGACCACCCATGGGAGGGTTTAGCAGGAACGCTAACAACAAGAACAGGCGTCAGATAGATAATATCGGTTAGATAACGTGAGTTTTTATATCAACCACATGGAAGGTTAAATTTGGAGGCCATCGTTTGTTTTGAATAAGGAATGACTCGTAGTATCCTTGTTTGCAGGTGACCTCCAACACTGCCATCTACTATGACCCAGACCCACAGAACACTTGCATCACTGAAGATCAGGAGTTTGTCAATGTGTACTACGAGATGCCCGACTTTGACGTGTCCAGAATATCCCCCTGGCTCCTCCGCATTGAGCTGGACAGGAAGAAGATGACAGGTGGGTGCCAACATTTGCTCTCCGGATATTAACCCCTTGAAGCACAGAAAGTCATTTCCATTGTAATTTGGGTACCATTAGATGATTTTTAATGACACGGGCAATATTTTATAGATATGACCTGTTTAGTATCCTTCTCGACTAACTCATTTGGTATATTCAGTTACTTTTCTTGATTTTATGGCTAACAACAGACAATTTTATATAGCAAAGGAAAGATCTGGGCGTGAAGGGGTTAAGTCATTCATGAGATCTAACTTTGCAGGAAATGTTGATGGTATTATGTATCTTTTTATTTAGCAATTGAAATGTATTTGAAGTCATCCTATAAAGTGTCATCTCAGTTCAGTAATACATAGATTTCCATTAACTTATCAAGATGAGTAATCCCTTGTTTTAACCCGACAGATCATGCTTTCACTGTTACTTTTTAGGCTTAAGAATAAAAGTGGTGAGATATTTTCAAGTCAATCTGTGTGGTTCTTATAGACAAGAAGCTGACCATGGAACAGATTTCTCAGAAGATCAACTCTGGGTTCGGAGATGATTTGAACTGCATCTTTAACGACGACAACGCGGAGAAGCTGGTCCTGCGAATCCGTATCATTGTGGGCGACGACAAGCTTGGAGACGATGCCGAGGAGCAGGTGAGTGGCGTGGAGGGGTGGAGGGTCATGTAGTATTGATAGGTGGAGCAGGTGGGCGGTGTGTCTTGTGGCGGGGTGACCTCACAACTTGTTGCCTGCTATGTTGTATTTTGTGTTGCCAACATGTTTTGTTGCCAGTGTGGACGCACCATTATTCTCATCTGCTTCTAATGATTTCATTAACATTTTTGGTCATTGGATTTATTTTTTTTTTTTTGTATATGTTTATGTTAGTAACCTTACTGCAGTGTTGTGGATATTCTGAGTACTTTTTGCCATCCCGGCTCAGAGGTAGCAGAGACAACAGCTGCTTGAGTTGTAAGATGTTTTATAAAAAAATAGACTTTCTATGGACCTTTCTTGGGTTACTTCATCATTGTTATGGACAATGGTGTCAATGAATCTGTTGAAAAATACTCTTAAAAAAATAGGTTGTTTAATGAAGTGGGTGTAAGGTCATTGGCAGACCATTAAGATGCCTCTTTGTTTTGCCTCAGGTGGACAAGATGGAGGACGACACCTTCCTGCGCTGCATTGAGGCCAACATGCTGAATGACCTGACCCTGCAGGGCATTGAGGCCATCGCCAAGGTGTACATGCACTTGCCACAGACAGACGAAAAGAAGCGCATCGTCGTCAACGACATGGGAGAGTTCAAAGCCATCGCCGAGTGGCTGCTGGAGACTGACGGCACCGCCCTCATGAAGGTGCTGTCGGAGCGTGACGTGGATCCCGTGCGAACCACGTCCAACGACATCCTGGAGGTGTTTGAGGTGCTGGGCATCGAGGCGGTGAGGAAGTGCATCGAGAAGGAGATGAACGCCGTGCTCATGTTCTACGGCCTGTACGTGAACTACCGCCACCTGGCCCTGCTGTGTGACGTGATGACCAGCAAGGGTCACCTCATGGCCATCACCCGCCACGGCATCAATAGGCAGGACACGGGGGCCCTCATGAAGTGTTCCTTTGAAGAGTCCGTGGACGTGCTGATGGAGGCTGCATCCTGCGCCGAGGTGGATCCCATCCGGGGCGTGTCCGAGAACATCATGCTGGGCCAGCTGCCCAAGATAGGCACGGGCTCCTTTGATCTGGTGCTGGACGACAGCAAGTGCAAGCTGGGCATGGAAATTCCCATGCCTGGGTCCGGCATGATGATGGGCACTGGCATCTTTGGTGCGGCCTCCCCGACCTCCGGCATGACCCCGGCCCAGACCCCTTGGGCCTCCGGTGCCACACCCTCAATGTCCCCGTACGGCGCCTGGACCCCCGGCGTGGGCAGCGGCATGACTCCCGGCGGCCCGGCCTTCTCCCCCGCTGCAGCCAGTGAGACCACCGGGTTGTCCCCAGGGTATTCCCCGGCCTGGTCTCCCCAGCCCGGCAGTCCTGGGTCCCCTGGAGGCATGAGCCCTTACTACCCAAGCCCTGCTGCACCCATGTCTCCTTCCTACTCACCCTCCTCCCCTGCCTACCAACCCACCTCCCCCACCATGACGCCAGCCTCGCCAGGATACTCCCCAACATCCCCAACATACAGCCCCACCAGTCCCCAATACTCACCAACATCCCCACAGTATTCCCCAACCAGCCCATCTTACTCCCCCACCTCCCCATCATACAGTCCCACCTCCCCTTCATACTCCCCAACCTCTCCGTCCTACTCCCCCACCTCCCCATCATACAGTCCAACCTCCCCCTCATATTCCCCAACCTCTCCATCCTACTCCCCAACTTCACCTTCATACTCCCCAACCAGTCCATCCTACTCCCCCACTCCCCATCATACAGCCCCACCTCCCCATCTTACTCCCCCACATCCCCCTCCTACTCCCCAACATCACCTTCCTACTCCCCAACCAGCCCCTCCTACTCCCCCACCTCACCCAGCTATGCCCCCAACTACTCCCCATCATCACCGGGTTACTCGCCTACAAGTCCCTCCTACTCCCCAACCAGTCCCTCTTACTCCCCCACATCCCTCAGTACTCCCCTGCCTCCCCATCTTACTCCCCATCCTCCCCAAAATACTCCCCCACCAGTCCCAATTACTCCCCTACAAGCCCCACTTACTCCCCGGGATCACCCTCCTATTCCCCCACCTCACCCAAATACTCCCCAACCAGTCCAACCTATTCCCCAACCTCACCTTCCTACTCTCCATCCTCTCCCAAATATTCCCCTACTTCACCCAACTACTCCCCTTCTTCCCCCAAGTACTCGCCCACTTCCCCAACCTACAGTCCATCCAGTCCCCAATACAGTCCATCAAGTCCAAAATATTCCCCTACCTCCCCAACCTACAGCCCCAGCAGCCCCAAGTATTCCCCAACCAGCCCCACCTACAGCCCCACCACGCCCGGGTACAGCCCCACCTCGCCCCTGTATTCTCCAAGCTACGAGGAAGAGGAGGAGGAGCAACGGCGCAAGGCAAAGAAGAAATCCAAGCGTTAAACTGTTCCCTCCAACACTGCACAATTGGGTCCATCCAGCCTTGCATAGGGTTATCAGCAGTCACAGAGGCAAGCATATCCTTTCACATCTACATGATCTTACAGCCTCTTTCTTTGTATCTCTGTGTGATTCTCTTGATTTGGCACTTTTTTTCCTCGTGTGTGGAAACTGAAAGCGTGTCCTAACTTATGTATGGTTACAGGGTGGATTGTTCCTATGTAGCGGTTGTGTCTTGCAGGTCTTGGCTCACAATGCAGGCTAGGAATAGGTGGACATTTGTAATGGGTTTAGGGTTTTGTGCAGTATTGAGTATTAATAGAGTATCTATGCTGTATTATGGTATTCGCTTTCTTTGAAAATGTCTCCTCACTTTTAAGGGCAAGTTTGTCAGTATGTATAATGATATACGTACTTATATAGTCGCCGCACGTTAAGTTGGCGAAAATGGTGCCTCCTCACTCCCCCCTTCCGAATGCATGAGATTTTTTTATTATTATTATTTTTTTTTTTTTAATCACAAAGGACTGGCCAAGGACAAAAAAAAAAAAAAAAGTCACGCAAAGCCCGCTTAGTTGCCAGTCCCTATAAAGAACACAGTAAGAGAATATAGAAACGGGGGTGGGCCAATTTAGTTCAGGAGGTGTCTTGTTACTCTTCTCTTGAAAAGGTTTAAGTCTTAGGAAGGTGGAAAAATTTAAACAGGAAGAGAGTTAGAGTTTACCAGTGAAAGGGATGAAAGAGTAAAGATACTGATTAACTCTTGCATTAGGAAGATGGACAGAATAGGGATGAGAATGAGTAGAAAGTCTTGTGCAGCGAGGCTGCGGGAGTGGGGGAGGCATGCAGTTAGCAAGTTCAGAAGAGAAGTGAGCATGAAAATAACGGTAGAAGAGAGCAAGAGAAGCAACATTGCGGCGGTGAATTAAAGATTGAAGACAGTCAGTCAGAGGAGGGGAGTTGATGAGATGAAAAGCTTTTGACTCAACCCTGTTTAGGAGAGCTGTATGAGTGGATCCTCCCCAAACATGCGAGACATACTCCATACATGGGCGGATAAGGCCCCTGTACAGAGCAAGCAACTGGGAGGGAGAAAAAAATGTACGCAGATGCCATAGGACACCTAACTTAGAAGCTGTTTTAACAAGAGATGAGATGCGAGATTTCCAGTACAGATTTTAGTAAAGGATAGTCCAAGGAATGTTCATTGTAGGAGAAGGAGACAGTTGAGTGTCATTGAAGAAGAGGGGATAGTTGTCTGGTAGGTTTTGTCGAGTATATACAGTAAGTGAAGAAATTAGGTTTTTGAGGCATTGAACAAAATGAGGTTTGCTTTGCCCCAATCAGAAATTGTAGAATGATCAGAAGTAGGCGCTCTGTGGCATCTCTCCGTGAATCACTTAGTTCCTGTTGAGTTGGGATTGGATTCTTCACTTTTCAACACTCAACACCTCAGCCAATCTAGGGATTGGCTGAGGTGTTGGGTGTTGGGGCTTTAGGGCGACACTTGAAGTAAGGCATTCTCAGCCAACACCTCAGCCAATCCCATGTGGTCGGAAGGGGGGAAGTGAGGGCCACATTTTCGCCACCTTAATTAACATGCGGCGACTAGAGTTGTTATTCATTTCATATGTTGGTTTTCATTTTTGTCCCTTAATTTTCCTGTGTTGTAATTGTGCAGCAGTGTTGGACTTCTGCAAAGCTCAGCTCATTCTCTAATCATAACATCAAAGGCACACACAGTATATCTTTAGTAATGAACTAGAAGATATACGTATATATATATTTTTATTTTAAGATACGTTAAAACCTTGATTAGATATTAGATGGAAATGTAGTTTGTAGGCATAGATGGAAATAAAATTGAAAGCACAAAACCAACTTTATTATTCTAAAGTTGAACCTCTGCTGTGTTATTCCATATGGAAACACACAGAAGAAAGTCTGAATCTGCGCCAAGGTGTTCAATGTGGCAAGCTTCCCTGGGTCACCTTGTGGGACATAACATGCCAGTATTTATCATGCAACAGGCTTTATCTGTAGATCATGTGACACCTGTGTATTGGTGTATATATATATATATATATATATATATATATATATGTGTGTGTGTGTATTCTTCTTTCTGTTTAACGTCAGTTTTTCGATATTTTTATGAAGTTAGACGGCCGATGATACGCTTCCAACTATCTCTATCCATTGCTTCAACTTCTTCAATGCCCAATGCTGCCAGATCCTCTTTAACACACTGCCTCCATGTCTTCCTTGGCCTGCCCGGTGGATGGCGACCTGGCACTTCCACTCTAATAGCTCTCCCCAATGCCTCACCACCTTCTCTCCTCTTCACGTGCCCAAACCACCTCAATTGCCTTACTCTCAGCGCTGTACTCAGCCCCTTCAATCCACATGTTCTTGCCACCTCTTCACTGGACACTTCATCTCTCCATGTGATCCCAGTCATATACCTCAACATTCTCCCATCACCCAACCAACACATCCTCCAACTTCTTCGTCAAAGCCCATGTCTCAGAATCATACAGCAACACTGATCTTATACATGCCTCAAATACTCTTCCTCTGTTTTTCAGTGGAATACTCTTGTTTATCAGCAGTTCCGCTATCTCTCTTCACTTCATTCATGTAGTTGCTTCCCGTGTTCTTACTGCTCTCTCCACGCCACCCTCGCTATCTAACATGTCACCAAGATAACAACACTGTTTCAATTCTTCTATTACATCACCATTCACTTCTATAGTTTCTACCTCTTCCTCTTCTTATATATATATATATATATATATATATATGCCGGAAGCTTATTGATAGTGAGCGGAATAGAGCGAGGGATTAGATAAGCGGGGGACGGGCTAGAGTGGAAGGATTACAGTACTATTTGGGTAACTTGTGGTGGTGGTGGTGAAGTGGTAAGACCGCTGCTTCATAATGGAGAGATCCGATATGTTTTAATCCCAAGCAACACTCCTTTTTTTACACTAACGATCGTGTTGACCTAGCATAATGTAGGGCCATTGTCGAGGAGTTGTGACCTTGGTATCCAGCAGGAGTGGAAAGCTGGCACTCCTGCTGTCCTGTCTGTTTGCCTGAGTGTCCTGCGACAGCCCAAGGTCACCAGTCCGCCCGCCTGTAGCCTGTAGGGGTGTGGAGGGGATGTGTGTAGAGGGCCCGCGCTAGATGAGATCACAGGATGATATCTGTGCCACATACATACGTACACACTACGCACATATATATATGATATGTATATTTGAAGCTGAAAGTAAGCATGTGTAGTTGTTTCTAGTCACATTCGAGGTGGATTAAAACTTATGTCATAAGAGGGACTTAGGCAAGCCACTCGGCACGTGTAGTTTCAAGGAATTAAGACTTAACTGGAGCACTGAGCCAGAACATCCTACCGTAGATAACAGTAAAGTCGCCACCTGCAGTAATGTCGCCAGCCGCCAAATATTATGAATTATAGCATCACTACTGATTTTTATGTGCCACTGGAGATGATACACAGTAGTTTATATCATGACTGTATAATCTACCCTGTTTCAGCGTTGTTTTATGCTTTGTATCTGCAAGTAGCTATATACGGTTTCAAATTTCGCTACGCATTTTTTTTTCGGGCGACGACGACAGCGGTACGACACTCAGTAAATAAACACTAGATGGCGACTCTACTGTTGGTAGCCACTTTGTAGATATTTTTGTCATTTGTTCATTTATAGCCATACTATGACACAGATGAAGACACAAAATGACACAGACTCTCCAGATAGCCCCTTAATTCTAACTTTCCTGAAATCATGGATGTAGAAATATAACTATTAACGCCACCACACGTCTGCGGTAAACAGAAAAAAAAGCTGTCCTGGCGACTTAACTGTTATCTACGGTAGTTATGTTTCCATCACTTGTAACATCAACTGTATGGATTTTGTGTCAGCCATTGAATCTCACAGTTAATAAGTGATTCTACAGGCAATATGGAATCTTTATGGAACAGCTATATAGTAGGCTATATTCCATTGCACTAATGCACAGCTATCAGCAAACAATAGTTAAGATAATTTCACGAAGAATTATCATTTTTCATACGAGAAGCAGCAATGATGATAACAAAAACTTGTTACTCTCAATCTATGGAAACTGAAATTCTATATTCGTAGTAGGGGAGAGCGGGGCAGGTTGCATCGAGGGTAGGTTGCATCATTGCCTCTAACTCGCATGTTATCACACGTACATCGTCTTAATACTACTACTACTACTACTATTATACACTACTACTACTACAACTACAACAATAATAATAATACAAAAAGTTAATGCGAGTTAGAGGCAATGATGCAACCTACCCTCGATGCAACCTGCCCCGCTCTCCCCTACGTACGTACAGCTACACACCAAGGTTAAAAAAAAAAGGACTTTAATTGCTACACACCACGGAGACAACGGTGTGGATCAGATTCGGGTGATTCAGTCGTTAAGAATCATATCCTAATTGGCTTTCTTCACCTCTCATTCCACAGGATGCGCGACGGTGACATTTGCTGGCGCCCTTTATTCACTGATAATTTCCCTGGCATTATTGGTGGCACCATTCTCCCTCAGGAAGCACCCACGCGGGGGGTGGGGGAGGAGGGCCCAGGGCAGAGGGATTCCCAGAGATAAATATTATTAGTAGGTTAAACCTTCTCGGTACTGGAGGATGCAGAAGCTAGGGAGGGAGCGGGGCGATACCCTGGACGCTCTATGTTATAATGGTGATGATGAACAGGAAAATAGTAATGATGGTGATAATTATTGTTATGTGATTATGGAGGAACAAATACCCGGCCTGTACCATGACAACTGATGGATATTTGAAATCGTTTGACTACAACAAAGACAGGCCCCTTCACGCCCAGATTTTTCCTTTGCTATAAAAAATTGTATGTTGTCGAGCCATAAAATTAAGAAAAGTAACTTAATATACCAAATTAGTTAGTGGACAAGGATACTAAACAGGTCATAGCTATAAAAACATTGCTTATATTCACTAAAAACTGTCTAATGGTACCCAAATTACCATAAAAATTACGTTCTGGGCCTCATATCAAGGGTTAATGAAACTAGCTGATGCGTAGTGGCAAAGCCGTCTGTATGTATTACATAGAGACGGCTTTGGTAGTGTTCAGTGGCTTCCCAGCTGGCGTCACCCTTTGTTTCATATGTGCATCACTTACTTACAAAGGTGAGTTCGAATCGCTGCTTCATGTGTTCGGACCAGATGTTCGGACTGTTAAGGCTGAAGCCATCTTGTTAACCAGAAGTCCAGATTTAATGGTGTGGCAATGACATAAAAGTCGCGCTGCTGGGATCCATGTAATTAAAGTGCTCACTGCAGGAGACCTATTGGTATACAAAGACAACAGAAATAGGCCCTACATAATGCGCAAAGGACAGCGATAATCTAAATATGCATGAAAATATACCCTACTAATAAACCAATAATAATAATATGGTATAGTACCTTTACCATTCCCTATATCATAATGACGTAAGTTTGTCACCTTACACGAACATATCCCTTCTTAGTCTAATTAGGTCTTGCCAATTTGCTAGTTGAGAGAGAGTGCCGCCTCGATCTTACAGTGTACACGCAGGTATATGGTGGGCTGCATATCCCATCACCTGCAGGGGAAAAGAGTGTTCCTCTGCCTGGGCCGCTGATTGGGATTCCTCTAATCGACTAAATGCGCGTGGCAACTCTCCTTCATATAATAAGAAAAACAAGAACAGAGAACCTTTGTGGGAGCGTTGGTGCAGCAGCTTTTCGTTGACGTCATGATCCAGTAAATGTTTGTTATAAGCGTCACAAACATTCTAGGAAAAGATAAGCCTTAAACAAGCCTAATGCTCGGGAAAAAATTACGCTGTTGCATGTTTCCATAGAGTATGTATACCTATATGTAGGCTACGTATATATATATATATATATATATATATATAGAGAGAGAGAGAGAGAGAGAGACTTTGATCCTATCTAGACACTTTGCAAGTACCAACTACAAGGTTATTGACTATACAAAGCGCCACCACGCCAGGACGATCTTGGTGGGCTCGAACCGCTGACCGAATGCAGGGACTCTGCACGCGAGTCCGTGACTCTACCAACCGCGCCACCCTGGCGGGTTAGAGAGAGAGAGGAGAGAGAGAGAGAATCTAAACGCCATACGAGCGGCTGTAAAGATGCAGAAGGGATGGGGACTGCAGATGCGAAATAATGTCACTGTCGCCATCTTGGTGGGTCGTCGCACATGCTGCATGGTGGCCTCCGACGCAGCACAGCTGTCTGGGCCGTGCTGTGAATGTCATGCTTGGCCTTTATATATAACAAAGCCTTAGCAGATGACAATGATAATAGGGCGCATGAGGCCTGGCCTTGGCGCCATCGAGCCGTGGGATCAGTGTTGGGTAGGCGTGGTAGGCGACACAGATCGGGGATTGATTTACTTTATTCAGTAAAAGTTTGTCATGAACAGTCTGACCGCGATGGAGAGTAAAGGCTGCGCGGCCTTTCTGTGAAGTCTCTCATACATGATAATTAAACGTAGACATAACTCCTCCTTCATTATAGCCTACGTTTGTAACTATTGTGCATTTTGAAACCAGTCAACAACGATAAACTATTCAGTTAATACTATGATAAACAATTCAGTCAACTACGATAAACTATTCAGTTAACACTGATAAACAATTCAGTCAACAACGATAAACTATTCAGTTAACACTGTGATAGACAATTCAGTCAACAACGATAAACTATTCAGTTAACACTGTGATAGACAATTCAGTCAACAACGATAAGCCGTTTATTCAACATTAAATAGTAACATTAAATTGTCACTTTGTGCCATATGACCTCTGATGTCTGGCACATTCCCCTTTTTGGCATTAAATCAAATAGTCACTTAATTAGTACACAACAATAAACGTAAACTGTTGCTGTGCAGGAGTAAAGCCAGGTAAAACCGCAGTCAGTGGAAAGCAATAGCAAGGGTTTTGATGCGAGTGACTGTCACGGGATCAGTCACTCCTCACAACCCATCCGTCACGGCATCAAGCAGCGCACGAAGCCTCTCCCGCGGCACCGTCTCCCAGCGGATGCCACATGACACCCAGGGCCACCGCCCTGACCCCGCCACTCCCTGCCCCGCACCTCCACACACCCTCCTGCCTCGTTGCAGTGCTATAAACCGCTGCAATGGTTGCCTCTCTCCTCATAACAGTTGAGGTGTTACGTTTTGATTCAAGAACTTATCTATTCAGAATGAGGAAGCGTATTCATATTCAACCTCGTCTTGTAGATTGCATGCATTACGATAGTAATAACTTAATAAGTAATTGATGCAGCAAATATTTCCTCCTCGTTGTATTGTTCTGCAGTCGGATCCTTTCTTCCATCCCTGACAGATTATTCTATCTGGCCGCGCACAATTATGGCATGTGTGTGTAGAATTAACACGACGGGGTGGGTTTTCGTCACGCCTACCTACGTGACACAGATAAAACACGCTCACCATTCAACCTTTCACCGGGACGCATATTGCCCAACTCTATGCCAGTATGTGGTTTCCGAGTGAAAGCTAGACACTAATTGGCTGTAGCTCCGAAACTAACCATAGGATTTTCTCGAAAATACGCTCATTGTGATTCCCACACAAAGTTACCGGAAACGACGAAGGGCTAATTAACCTACCCTAACCGTAACCTGCCTGACGTTTAAAGAGTAAACGCGCCCATATTTTCCAGACAAGGGACTAAAAATGCTCCCGGGACGATTAATCGAAATCTTAGGCCCAGGGGGACGCCCGTCCCCCTGCGGCTACCTTTTCCCAACTCTTTACTAAAATCAAGGAAGGGATTTGACGCAAACCCTTTTTAATTGTGTATTGTGTATACGACAAGGGGGGGGCGAGAGCGATACTTATTTCGATACTGCATACTGGATATATCGCACCGCCAAATGAACGCAGATCGCAGTAAGCATAAGAATTCAAAGGCGGGGTAAAGTATCCAACTCAAGTATCGCTTAAATTTCCCGCGAACTTTTAAAAGCCGACCCTTTATATTTTAAATAAATTTTTCAGTTTAAAAATAAATATATTACAAATTTTTAATGGCCTAACCGTTTTTTTTAAATAAAATAGACTTTTTTTTTTGGCTAATAAAAATGTTTTCTTAGGTACAAAGTAGTATCGCAAACAAAATTTTTTGGTATCGGGAGTATCGCGCGATACTATGCCTTAAGAAAAAAAATATTGCTAGCGGAGTATCGCAGTAAACGCTTATCGTTTTTAAGAAAACCGAAAAAGTAAACGGAGTATCGCGTATCGAACTAGCGGGAAAAAAGTATCGCAGTATCGTTATCGCACTACCAAAAAAAAGTATCGCGCCCACCTCTGGTATGCGATACATGAATATCGAGCTTACTAGGAATTCTAAGATGCTGAATATATACTGGTAGGCAATTGCGATTCTTTTATTGAAATATATATTTCTTTTTAAATTTTTTCGTCACATTAATTTAGTACCAAAAAAAGCAAAATTTTTCGGGGGGGGAAGATAATTTTAGCTCCCTCACCAAATATTTCGAAAACTTAAAGCCAGGATATTCTGCATAATCTTTACAAAGAGTTGCATTGCACCCCCACTTCCCCCGTGATGCAATCCAGCCATGCCACTCAAGGTACGTTTATAAGTGTTTGGCACTGTACGCATATATGACTGTGACAAGAGATGGATCTTCATTTATATGTGATCGTGTTATTAATCATGATCTTGGACCGATGATCAATTCATCAAGTAATGATTAGTAATCTTGTGTCGCCGTGACCCAACACGCAGCGGGCCGCGGCGTGCCATGCGCCCGCAGCGGGAAGGCGTGCGTCAGGCGCCCATGATGCGGCCAGGGCCGTACGTGGCACTGTGGCACTGGCAGCGAGTGTCAGATGAACGGCCACACTCGGGAAGAGACGCGAGGGCCATTTATCTCCGCTTCGGCACGGGCGCTGAGTAGATGCCTTCATCGCAATTGTTTATCAAGGCGTCATGAATGAAGCTCTTGACGCAGCCGTCAGGGCCGCGGCGGCTCACGTAGCCTGCCTGCCCTGCCGGTGCACCCTTCGAGGTGGTGTGCTCGTGCAGATTCTCGGTATCCTAGGAGGGTATACTGGTTGGCTGAGGTTTTAGGAAAGAACATAATCCATACCAGTCACTATAGGGTCTCGTGGCACTACATATCTACTGATATTTATACGTAGGTCTGTGCTATAATCTTCCTGAAGTTATTTCACATCTCCATTTGCTGTCTAATCGAGGTCATCATTTTCAGCCTTCACAGAGTACTTTTCTCGCCGAAAACGAGTGTTTACATATATGAGTAAATGAATGTCAAATATATGACAAGCTAAGTTATGACAGATTATTCATGGGAGAGCATTTAGGGCTTGTATCTGCCTGTCTATGGAGGCCGAGTCGATCTTGCTGTAGGTATCGACTCTTGGCACCGCAGGGCTGCCAACCACAGGAAGGCAATGCCTAGCCTGCTAAAGATATTATTGATTTGACTCATTGAATTTAAAGCAGCTTTCATATACAAGATTCCTCTCCAATCTATATCAAGTGAAGGTATTTGTTTAAGCTCCAAACGAGGTACATATGGCATTGTGTGTGCATGTGTGTGTCAACAAGTTAAGAAACAAATAATATATCGGCGCTCTCCTATTCCATTCACATGTATTACTTGAGATGCTGAAAAATACTGTGAATGCATAAAGGAGATAACATATAGACAATGTTCCACAGTAATGTAGGCAATCAGCAGGTAAGACATCTGGGTACATTTATATGTTCCTGGGTTTATAATAGCGCGCAGGACATAAAAGTTATTTTATATTGGAACTCTCAGCCGTGAGATTTCCATGTATGGTGTATGGGAAGGGCAGGGGGAGCGACGGAGGCAGAGCTGACAAGAAGTAATGTGAACTGAGACGAAAGGAACATCAATGTATGGGGCCGCACATATCATCAGAAAAAGAAGAAAATGCAGATGAGGCGGACCTACGAGGTGATAGCCATAGCGTCGGAGGTCACACACACACACACACACACACGTGCACACAAAAGAGAATCAAGAGAAGGACCACGGAAGCGAGGTCACAATAAGATAACAAAAAAGAAGAGGCGAACATTCGAAATGAGGTCACAAGAGAAGAAAAAGAAGAATTTAGAGGAGACGGACATATAGGAGGCGATTCAAAGGCTCACTGATTACAAGATGAACAAGAGAAAGAAAAAGAGGAACCCCAGTAAATCAAGAGGAAGGGGACCTAGGTTGGAAGAGCTTTATAGGGTCACAAGAGGAAGAACAAGAGGAACCCCAGTAAGTCAAGAGGAAGCGGACCTAGGATGGAAGAGGTTTACAGGGTCACAAGAAGAGGAAGAGGCTAGGCGTTGCGGTGCGGCAGTGTTGGCAAGCGTGGAGTGCGCGCCATATTCCCCCGGAGCACCCCGCCCTGTGTCGCGTCTTGGCTTGAATGGCTCAGGCTCAACACTGGCCCGACGTGGTCATAAACTGTCAAACTGGAACTAATGGAATTAGAAAACATTGTCGCCAACACAGTGTACCTGAAAGCACGGGAAGGTAAGCAGGTGTGAGGGAAGGTAGCAATGTCACCCAGGCTGGTTCGTCCTCCGACCCCGACTCTCTGCTCTGCCAATCATTTGATCTTGTCTTACCTGCATGGCTACGGAAAAACAAGGGAGACAGTCCATTAGCTTGTACGTGGAAATCCTTAGCAGACTGGTTTCCACACTCCCTGGGGGCAGCATGCACTAGAAGCCTCATCAATTAAGGTGTAGCATCAGGCAGCGGAAATTGTCTCGGATTGGCGGCAGGATCATGCAGGGTCAGCCAGCCCCTGCCAGGCCCATCCTGCCCCTGCCAGGCCGCCGCGCCCCCGCAAGACACACCCTACCCAGGAATTTGCACTGGAAAGCCTGTGACGAGTGAGTGTGTAGCGGTGAGGTGAGCAGTGCAGCGGGCAGGAAGGGGTGTGGGGGGCTAGGATTTGGGGTGTGTGAACCCAGGGCTGTGTGGCAGGGGTTACAGGGAGTTTCGTACACTGATTTTGAGTTTTTTCATACATACCTGGAGTCGAATCGTAACTAGTAGTCAAGTTCAACTCTGAGTTGAGTGTACGAAACGACTATGGTTTCATATAGACTACGAAACTACTTTTATGGTGTACGAAACAACTTGTGTACGAACTGACTGCACCCCATACAAGCTTGTTAAGATCCTGCTGGTATTATTCTGCATTACCTTCACCTCAGAACGCGTAGTTGAGTCATGGCCCAGCTAGGTTGTCGCTGCGAAGGGCATGGCCAGCCACTCAGGCTTCAACTTCCGGAATATGAACTGATGCGAGATGTGGTAATTGTGGTTCAGGTCATTATGAATGTTGTATTCATGATAGTAATGTGAAAGTAACATGAACTATGCTTGCTATTTTCCCGTTTTTCTTAACTAAAACTAGTTACATATGTCATAGTGGGACTCTTCATAGATTTTCATGTAGCGGTATTAAGTAGCTAAGATTTGTGCTTTGTAAGTATTTGTTGTGGATGTGTTTTGGAAAACCAGGATATTTTATGGTTTAGGTCATCCCGCGATTTCGAGGCCAACATTTTGTTTTCCGAGATAGTTTTGATGTGTTATGAACTAATCCGGCACTCGTTTTGGTTAAACTGCATAAGCACTGTTCCAAGCTGATCTGAATGACATTACAGCAGCATATAGTGCACTTACTGTAGTGCCGACCCGGGTAATTTGGTCCTGGTTTTGACAAACTTTGATCTAGTTTCCATATCTATTGAAATAAACAAACAAAAAGTTAATACAATCATAGGAGGGTCACTACCTATATGTCATTAAAGTTTGAACAAATTTCCATTATAGCTCTGTTAGCAATACACTGCGAAGTGCGGACCGCATTGTTACACTAAATGGGGTAAATCGGACCTAACTCGGGTAAATTGGTCATATATATATATAAAAAAAATAAAAAAAATAAAAAAAATTTGACAAACCTCCAAAAACTTAAACAACATGTCATACCATGCCCATGGACACTATCAAACATTATGTGAGCTGTTCTTCACATTCTCTGGGAAGGCGGAAAAGATGACCAACACGCACACGTTTGGGTTCCAGTCTTTGAGTTCCTAGTCTTTCTTCTTTTGCTAGGTCTATGTTAGTTTTTCTTTTATAATTTCTAAGCATTGTTACTTAATTTAGTAATACTTTACACTAGGGCCAGAATTCCCTACACAATTGGGAGTATGGTTTCTGTTTACCTTATTGGATTCTAGGAAACATTCTCTCTATGAGCTTCCGTCACAAAGCACTTCTTTCGGAGATATAAGATGTTTTTAATAGGAAGGAGATCCGAGTGTATAGGAGATATGAAAATTAAACTAACCTAACCCCACCTTTTGACTCACTAACCTAACCTAACACGTTTAACCTCCAAACTAATGTCAAATCTGCATTAAAAAAGTGTCCGCGGCAAGGGAAGAACAGAGGCGATGCAGGTCACAAGAGGAAGAAGAGTCAGGCGCACGTACACACTTGGCTCTCGCCTCCCTATGAACATGTCATTATCTTCGAAAGTAATGATTTGTGACGGAAACTCATAGAGAAAATGTTTCCTAGAATTAAATAAGGTAAACAGAATCACACTCCCAATTGTGTAGGGAATTTCGGTCCTAATGTAAAATAATACCGTTAGGTTACGTAATCAATGCCCATGTTAGGTTAGTTAACTAGCAGGAAGGTATGGGTGGGCATAGCCCCCCAGTTGTGTCAGGAGAGTATTGGTTTATAGGAAGTATTGGTTGAAACTGCACATTTACCGTATCCATTAAGGTAAACAGAAATCATTCTCCCAATTGTGTAGAGAATTTTGGTCCTTGAGTAAAAATTGACCCTTAATTTATATACCAGCACCCTTAAACTAATTCCATATTAGCATTCAACAATCTGAAACAAAAGAAACAAGTGCAAATAAGCAGTTAATCCTCACCGTGATATGCCGTGAGGGGTACATTACACTGGGTCCAATTTACCCCACGAGTGTTTTTGTCACCGGGGTAAATACGGACCCAAACTGAGCATTGATCATACGAAAATGAGACAAGATAGAGCATTTTTTATATTTTCATGTTAAAGTAGAGGAAAAACACTCTATATACGCTTATTTACAAGAATGTACTCCATCTCGTATTTGAATCCCATGAAAGTTCGCCAAATCAGCTGATTTTGTAAACAAACTTTGCCGCAACTCTTTTTTGCTGTCATTTTACTCATTTTCTATTTTGGTTTCTGGGTTCAGTTACATATCGATATTTATATTCATATTAATACTAGAAATGTTAAAATGGTTGTTTTACTACATGGGATATTCAAAACTGTTACACTCTTATTTATATTGAAACAAACACCAAAGCAAAAATGGCGGTCCGAATAGAACCGGTCCGTTGGAAGGACCAAATTACCCCGGTCGGCACTACTTCATATCTGCAAAGGTTCCAGTGTGCGGTCAGGTCTTAATTATACCACACTGCCTCGACAAAGTCTAAGGTGCCTGAAAAATTCTAAGTCGAAAGGCAAAGGCTAGGAGCTTAATACGCCAGGTTAGGTTTAGGTTAGGCTGGGTTAGGTTAGATTTAGGTTAGTTCATTTATATCTTATCCTAGATTAGGCCACTATTTTTAGGAACAAATAACTTTTCTTTTCTTTTTGTCTCCGCCACCCAAAACCCTGGTTCCCGACCAGCAGATCCCCAAGTCTGTTGGGTAGAGGGGAAGATTTTAAGTAAAAAGGGTTGGAGTTGTTGTGCAGTTTTACCTTTTAATTTTTCTTGATATCATCTGTTATTAAAGCAAACCCCACCTGTAACCTAACCTAATCTGATTTAACCTAACTTAACTGTTTCTGGCTGAAATAACCAAATTTTCGGTAGTATATGTATCGCCATTATTATTCAATTGCGCCATGTGAAATAGGGAGGAGAAAAAAACTCTGAATGAGGAGATCTACACTATGAGACAGGTTAGAATTGTCAGGCTCGAGGATGACCTAAGCCACAATAATACCCTCCGGGGTACAGGAGGGAGGAAGAGCAGCGCCAAGATTGCTTTTTACCAAGTCTTACTGGATGATAGGCCTTGCTTCTAACATGGGTAAAATTCTAGAGTCCTTTCTTGCCCTTATTAGTGGTTTAATTTTTCTCCAGACCTTCACAGATCTCTTCAGATACCTCTAAAACGTAATAATAAAGTGGGGGAGAGATTAAAGAATATAAAAAAAATTACTTACCTAACCTAGCCTGGTAAAATTCTAGTCCTTTACCCCCCTTAGGTCTCGTTAGGAGGTTATTGGTAAGGTTAGGTTAGGTTATAGTGAGGTTAGGTTAGTAAAATTATTTTGGGGGGTTCCAGGGTGGGGTCGTTTAGGTGGGGGAGGGGGGGTGAAGGGGGCATCTCTCCCCCCATTCTATAATTACGTTTTAGAGGTATCTGAAGGGATCTGTGAAGGTCTGCAAAAAAACCCCTCAAATATGGGCGGGAAAGGACTCTAGAATTTTACCCTAACATGATTCAGGCAGTGACGCAGCATCCATTCACCGCTGCATGGATAAGAGCATGCCTAGGGTGTTCTTTAGGTTACTGCATTGCTCTTAGAATTCAGGAACTTTAATATTCATGCATAAGCCAATTAGCTCCATGATCAACTTCATGATCAATCAAGCTCTATTAACTACTGCATATTATTACTAAAACCAAGAATTAATACCTTATTCTTGGTGAACATCCTAAAGCAACAGTTGTCAAATTTAGCTTAGAAGAGATTTAGCTTGTTATCAGAAGCCATTGTAATGTATTAGTAGTGCACTGGACATTTGTTTAATTTGAATTTCACTTGGGTGAGTGTTAAATATATGACAATACGATTCTGATTATACAAATATATATGTTTCATGAGGCCTCCTCATGTACTGAAATTCATATATTCGTATACGACAGGAACTATCTCGTGTAGGTCTCACGGCCTCTTGTAGCTTCCTTATTTTCTTATGTTCTTATGATCCATGCATGAAGGCGTTGAGGATGGGCTATACAAGCTGGCTCCCTTCTCTTTTAATTGCAATTGGACCACTTATTTATTATCGCTATAGCTTCAAAATATGCACTGAACAAAGTTAGAGTCTGGTATATTGTGGGTTTTGATGCATTATATTTTTCGGTAAAAAATTACGGTAAATTGGTACTTTCTACCAGCAATTGAGTACGAGGCTAAAAGTGTTCTTTTCCTTTGAATTTTGATGTGCTAAGAATGATGGTCACATTAAAACTCGTTGGAAATGCCTCATTTTGTACTTATTCCCCCTCCATAGGAAACCCGGGGACCCATCGGGAACGCAGGATTTTGGGCGGGGAAAGTGGAAAAGAGTTTTGTACGGGTAGTAGATTATGTGGATGACGTAAAGTATATCCAGTAAACACTCAATGGGATGACATAAGGCCAAAAATATATCCAGTAAACACTCAATGGGATGACATAAGGCCAAAAATATATCCAGTAAACACTCAATGGGATGACATAAGGCCAAAAATATATCCAGTAAACACTCAATGGGATGACATAAGGCCAAAAATATATCCAGTAAACACTCAATGGGATGACATAAGGCCAAAAATATATCCAGTAAACACTCAATGGGATGACATAAGGCCAAAAATATATAAAAATATATAACCGATAAAGTCTACGGAAATTCCCTAATGTACCCATTCCTTGAAAATTCCCTTGATAAATCTTTACAAAGGTAAAATTGCAGTTTAATACAGTACTACATGGATATTGGTTACAAAATCTAACATAGCCCCTCCCCAAACCCCCCCACTAGGACACTAACCTAACCTGCACATTGGTTGCCTAGCCTAACCGTAAGAGTGGATAGGGAGCATAACTGCAGAATGAGGCATTTCTGACCATTTTTATTGTGACCATCATTCATAACATCAAAATACATAGGAAAAGAGCACTTCTAACCTTGTACTAAATTACTGGTTGAAAGTACCAAAATTCCAAAATGGTAAAATTACAATGTGACTGGGGCATATATATATATATATATATAATATATATATATATATATATATATATAATATATATATATATATATATATATATATATAAATTATAATATGCCCCATCACATTGTAATTTTGCAACATTCATTTTCCTTAGCTTAGTACGTTACATTAGTTTGAGGTTTGAATAGGATGTTATTTGATGCTTTTTCAAATATATATATATATATATATATATATATATATATATATATATATATATATATATATATATATTATATAATTATATATTATATATATATAATATATTATATATATATATGATAATTATTTCAACATTATTTCCTTAGCTTAGTACGTTAATTAGTTTGAGGGTTTGAATAGGATGTTATTTGATGCTTTTTCAAATGATGGATATATATATATATATATATATATATATATATATATATATATTATATATATATATATATATTTGGATATAATTATATATATATTATATATATATATATAATATATATATATATATATATATATAATATATATATATATATATATATATATATATATATATATATACATCATTTGAAAAAGCATCAAATAACATCCTATTCAAACCCTCAAACTAATGTAACGTAACCTAAGCTAAGGAAAATTGAATGTTTGCCCAACATTTCATTGTCACATTCACACTTGTTCTGACCTCTAGAAACAGTAGATAGGTGCACACTTGTTCTGACCTGTAGAAACAGTAGATAGGTGCACACTTGTTCTGACCTCTAGAAACAGTAGATAGGTGCACACTTGTTCTGACCTCTAGAAACAGTAGATAGGTGCACACTTGTTCTGACCTGTAGAAACAGTCAGTGGCGGCTCGTGGCATAGGGCTGCAGAGCTGCAGCACCCCCAGACACTCACTGCCAGCTGTATGACTCCTTTGAGATACAGCAGAATTGATATGCTACTAACAAATATATCATAATAAAAAGTAATCGTATGCTATTTAATTATTTTCAATACGTTACTAAATGAATTTTTATTAAAACCAGATCAAAATTTAAGTTACTTTCATATTTTCTGTACGATTCATGCCTGCGCCGCCGCCGCGCCACTTGTGAAAACAATGAGCTGCAGTCGAGGCAGCTAAGTCTCGTCCCTCTCGTGTTTACATTGTGTGTGGACGGTGTGGTGATCGTGCTTTCTTTAATTACCCTATGACGGTGGAAAATCGAGTGAAGTATTTGCAAAACATCAATTTTTCCCAGCTGACATTAAATGAAAAGACTAAAATCAAGCTGTACCGACTTTATTTTCAAGTAAAACTGTAATTCTACCATCACCACCTCAGCCATCCCCTCTACTACCACCACCCCCTATCCCTTCTACCCCCCCCCCTACTACCATGTATGCCCTGAAATCCGTGAACACCAACTACAACTCATAACTGTGTTTAAGGTATCAAATTTGTGTTATCCTATTTATTTGGGTGGTAAGCTTGCATGTCGCCTGTCCATTTAATTTCATCACGAGAAGGTGCCACTGGAAACAGTAGATAGGTGCACACTTGTTCTGACCTGTAGAAACAGTAGATAGGTGCACACTTGTTCTGACCTGTAGAAACAGTAGATAGGTGCACACTTGTTCTGACCTGTAGAAACAGTAGATAGGTGCACACTTGTTCTGACCTGTAGAAACAGTAGGTAGGTGCACACTTGTTCTGACCTGTAGAAACAGTAGATAGGTGCACACTTGTTCTGACCTGTAGAAACAGTAGATAATTGAAAGATACATGAATCCAGACCCAGTCATGTTATACATATTAGCCAATTTTTCAGTGCAACACTACATGAGAACAGGATCATAGTTGAAAATAGGAAGGCAAAGATAAGTGTTGATCCAACCTGTGCATTACCTACATATCAGTACTTTTGGTATCATTACAGTTTAGGTCATCCTCGAGACTGACAATTCTAACATGTCTCATAGTGTATATCTCTTACTTCTGAGTCTTTTGGATCCCTGTTCCCATGGTGCAATTGAATACTATAAAATGGCGATACATATACTACGGAAAATTTACTGTTATTTCAGCCAGAAACGGTTAAGTTAGGTTAAATCAAATTAGGTTAGGTTAGAGGTGGGGGTTTGCTTTAGCAACAGTTGATAAAGATTTTTTTTTTCATCTATTACGGCAGTGCAAAGCAGAGCAATGTTTGCGGGCCGGGCGGGGCGGGCGGGGCGTGCACTCCCTACACCTGTAAACAAACATTGATTTCTGCAAAAAACGAGTCGCAGATGAATTCAAAACACATCAAAACTATATAGGAAAACTACGTTTTGGACTCAAAATTGTGGGATGACCTAAACCGTAAATTTACCGAACTTTTCTGTGTGTTAATAATAAAGCTCCTTGGTCTGTAGACCAGTAGAAGGAAAACACCATTTCAATGTCAATTTTTGGTCTGCCTTGTAAGCATGTTTGGGTGGGCACAGGCACACAGGATGTAGCTTTGGAGTGTTTAGCATCCTGTCAAAAGACAGCAGCGCCAAAGACTACTATATACAGTAGTCTTTGGCAGCGTCTATATAGATGTTCAACATGGGCAAAGAACAGAACAAAAATCCTGAACAAAGTATGAAAAGCACAAGTAAATATAAAAGAAATCCAGCAACTACAAGAAATATAACTTGAGCTGATAGTTGAAAATTAAACTTGAAATGCAATAATTTCACATCTATATTAATAAAAGCGAAAGTGTGTGTGTGTGTCTGTGTGTGTGTGTGTGTGTGTGTGGTATAGGTTCCGCCCCCCGTGGCGGAATCCCATCATATACCACACTTTTGGAACCAGGTTGACCAGGGGAAGGTTTTAAGCCCCCTTATGAGATGATCTGATCACTTTTTTTTTTTTTTTTTTTTTTTTTTTTTTTAGCAGCCTATTAGCGATAATTGTGGAAAAAAATTGGGTTGCGAGAATTGAGGAAGCCTTGATGTAGGGTGATGGGTAATGGGTGAGTGAATGGGTGGGGTGATGGGTAATGGGTGTGGGGTGATGGGTGAGTGAATGGGTGGGGGGTGATGGGTGAGGGAATAGATGGGGGGTGATGGGTAATGGGTGTGTGGTGATGGGTAATGGGTGAGTGAATGGGTGCGGGGTGATGGGTAATGGGTGAGTGAATGGGTTGGGGGTGATGTGAATGGGTTGGCGTTAATACATACATTTCTACATCCATGATTTCAGGAAAGTTAGAAGGGGCTATCTGGAGAGTCTGTTTGGTGGGCCGAAGGCCCACCAATAGCCCTCCGCAGGAGCTAGCCAAAAAGGCCGCCCGGGGGGCAGCTTTGCGGCTAGTATATAATATATGTTAGAATAGAAAATGCAATACAATTTCACTGACTGTGACTGTGAGCCGCTTCACCAACGCCTGTGTCCCGTGTACTGCACCAGTTATGCTCCAGCAAAATTGTGCATTAGCTGAAAATGCGTTAACTAACCCTATCTTCCCGTTAATTCCCATTATAAGATGAGATACGTTCTGAACACCAAAAATCACATCCTGACCCTTTCATAAAATGCAATCATAAATATATTTGCGGGCAATATAATGTCTCTTAAGGCACGGACATGGCAGCACTGTGTCCTGTAAGGCACGGACATGGCAGCACTGTGTCCTGTAAGGCACGGACATGGCAGCACTGTGCCCTGTAAGGCACGGACATGGCAGCACTGTGTCCTGTAAGGCACGGACATGGCAGCACTGTGTCCTGTAAGGCACGGACATGGCAGCACTGTGCCCTGTAAGGCACGGACATGGCAGCACTGTGTCCTGTAAGGCACGGACATGGCAGCACTGTGCCCTGTAAGGCACGGACATGGCAGCACTGTGCCCTGTAAGGCACGGACATGGCAGCACTGTGCCCTGTAAGGCACGGACATGGCAGCACTGTGCCCTGTAAGGCACGGACAATTGTGCCAAAGTTGTAATCTCCCGGACATTCCTTTACTTGCTCTTCCCTGTACGCTGGGGTCTGGTATAACGTCGGTACAAGGTACCAAGGTACAACGTCAAATTTGTAGTCCGTTGTTGTGCAGGGCAAAAATCAAGGTTTGTAAAGCGTGATGAAATCCGTGCACCATTGCCTGAGTGCAACTCTTTCTCTCAGAAAAAGAACCCATTCCCATAAGCCCTTCAGTTGGTTTGACGTTCTGGATAACGTTGTGCCCTTTGGAACGGATCAGTGACGTTGTAGTCAACGTCACTCGTAGTAACTCGTAGTAACTCGCTGTACTTTTCTTATACTGCAAAGCTGTCGTATAGTTTCCCTTAATAATCGTCCAGACCATTTCATCATTCCTGATTTAATGCAAACAAAATATAGCCATTATCGAGTATCATCAACAATATGTCACTTTTGGCATCCAATCAGCCATTTTTAATCAATCCACAATCCAAATCTACATTCCCCAAGCTTGCAAAACGCTCCTGACAACTAGCAGACGATGCACCATGACTCGGTGACGTCAAGGGAGGCACTCCCCGCTGCCTAGGCAAGCCTGAAGCGTGTGAACACAGACAATAAACAAAATACTTGAAGAATTTTGGGTGTTTATGATAGATTTTGTTTGCAATATGGTATACAGGGAGGTCCCGTTATACGAACATTCGTTATACGAGAAATCAATGATACGAACTTAGTCAATTAGGGTCTATTTTCAATATACGAGATCGAAAATCCAATGCTACGACATTCAAACTGGGGTGAGTAAAATTCCCAAGTTCAAAATGCGCGCCCTACCACGTATGCATCTGGTCTGTATGGTGATGTACAATGATTCAGATGCACAGAGATGAGTTTGTGGGCAGTGGAAGAGGTCTGCGCACCCCTCCCTTGTCCCTTAAGCGGGTATTACACGAGGCGTTTCGTCGGACTGTTTCGTCGAACCAAACAGGCATTTGGCTTGACCTGTTGACAACACACTAGCACACGGTTGGACCAACCGCTTCACCCAACCATAACAAACAAAGATGAAGCGATGACAGCGAGAGGCGCGGAGACTTGTTGTTAATGTTTTAACTTTAGGGGCATATATATACGTAGCTACTGGTGATGAAAAGGGAGGAGGTGATTGTTAGAAGAGAACAGCGACAGATGAAGACGCGTTCATGTGGGCTAAATGGGTTATAGTGGACGAGAACTGCGCAGTCCTTACCGCCGGTTAAGGTTAGGTTAAGTTTCGGTTAGGTTAATATTCCCGTCAGGGGGTCGAAGGGGACGGAGCCCCTCCCGTTAGAAGGTTAGGTTCGGTTAGGTTAGGGTAATAATTTCATCCCAGCAGGGCATGGCAGAGCCCAAAATAGAGTGGCGGGCGGGCTGGCCAGCGGGCCCGCCCGCCCGCCACAGGTTTCCAGAAAATGAAAATATCTCCATCTGAAAAAGCACCAATTTTTGGCCAGGTAAAGGTAGGGTAAATGTTTACAGTAGGACCGAAATTCCCTACACAAATGGGAGTGTGGTTACTGTTCACCTTAATAGATTCGAAGAAACATTTTCTCTGTGAACTTCCGTCGCAAATCACTACTTTCGGAGATATAAGACGTACTTAATAGGAAGGAGTGTATATGAGATATGAAAATTAAACTAACCTAACCCCACCTTTAGACTCACTAATCTAACCTAACCCAACGCTTTAACCTTCTAACTAAAGCTAAATCCTCATTAATTAAAAAGTGTCCGCGGCAAGGAAAGAACAGAGGCGATGCAGGTCACAAGAGGAAGAGTGAGGCGGATGTAAACACTTAATTGTCTCGCCTCCCTATGAATAGTATGGTTTTATCTCCAAAAGTAATGATTTGCGACGGAAGCTCATAGAGAGAATGTTTCCTAGAATCCAATAATTTAGGTACTGTATACAGAAACCACACGCCCAATTGTGTAAGGAATTTCGGTCCTAGTGTGAAATAATACCATATGTAGTCAGTGTCTCAGAAAAGGACCGCGCAGTCCTCGTCCATTTTACCGGATCTTGATATCACAGGTGGCCTTTTCTTCATAGGCCAGGCCTTTGAACCGGCTGCTCCTGTAGAAAAAAAAAAAACTACACAAAAGGGAAACTGAACAAAACAAAACAAAACTACGTGCAAGCATGCAGTTCTATTGTCTATTTCTCATACACCACATTCTCTCCAAACTCTTTCACTGTCTCCATCATCCGTCCCCTTGTCTCACCAGTCATCACACAGTCCCAGCAGCAATAACAGCCATTCTCTTCCTGTCCTTTCAACCACCTCATTCATGTCACATCCCATTTCAGTGAAAACCACACGCATCATTTCCATTCTCTCCCCGTTATACTTCTCAGATCTCATATTCTACTAGTAATCATTCTACTGCAAATTGTAAACACATCAAATCAGCTTTATATTTCAGAAAATCTATCACATATATAATATAGACTGGTCTGTATTAAATTTACTGTAACGTATTATATGATGGTGTTCATTTCAATGCTTAATAATTGCTAACACTATTTATAACTTACAGAAAAAGTATAGGCTTATTTTGACCCCAGAGTATGTTCGACGAAATGTGCAACATTTTGTATAATTTCACAAAACCATTTCATCGAACATGTTCGGTGAAATGACCCTCGAAGTTCGACCAAACAGTCCAACCAAATGGCAAGTTCGACGAAACAGTCCGACGAAACGCACCGTGTGATAGCCGCTTTAACCTACCTAACAGCGTTCACACACAAGTTTATTACGGCGGGAATGTAGATAAGTACAGCGGAGTGATGCCAAGAGGAACACAGGGAGAGGAGTGGTGTGTTGCCTCAGATGGTAAGTAGGTAACTGCCTGAATATAGGACCCCCGGGCTGGACAAAGGGGGATTTGGTTGACCCCAGTCAGGTCACCCCTAGACCGTGTGACCTGAAGGGTAATTAAGCATATGGCGCGGCCTGACCTTTAGGGGTAATTAGCCAGGTGTGCTGCCCCAACCTTGGGACCGCAGTCAGGTCACCCCTAGCAAGGCGTGACCTGAAGGGTAATTAAGCATATGGCGCGGCCTGACCTTTAGGGGTAATTAGCCAGGTGTGCTGCCCCAAAAATTGTGAAAAACATGTCTTTGTGAAAACATATGTGAAAAACATGTCTTTGATGGGGTCCTGGAACCAAACCTATATTTTACCATTAGTTATGTATTTCGCTATACGAGATTTCGCTTTACGAGTATGCCAGGTGGAACCCAACTCTTCGTATCTTCGGGACCTCCCTGTATATGTACTGGCATCCTTTACAGGTGCACCAAGAAAGCTGTGCCAAAGTCGTGTTTTTACGAAGAAGCAAAGTCGTGTTTTCTAAAAATAAGGCATGGAAATTAACTCTTTTTTTTTTTTTTTTTTTTTTTTTTGGATTGGGTGTTTTAAATGAACATTCAACATAACCTATGCAAAGAAAAAATGTGTCTGAACGATTACTTTTAAGTACAGTAATTGTTTGTACACAAGGGATTCATAAAGATATTCCAAGTGTCTTGCACAGGTTATTCAAGGTGATGGTGCTTAGTTACTCTATCCAGACAGTGTGTGACAGACGTATACTGCTTGTGTTGAGGGGAAGAAGGTGACCAATGGCAGCTTTATTTGATATCCATTTGTTTGTATGTATGTATTATGTATGTTTTGTATGTATGTATGTTTTGTATGTATGTATGTTTTATATTTATGTATGTATGTATGTTTTGTATGTATGTATGTTTTGTATGTATGTATGTTTGTATGTATGTATGTATGTTTTGTATGTATGTATGTTTTGTATGTATGTATGTATGTTTTGTATGTATGTATGTATGTATGTTTTATATTTATGTATGTATGTATGTTTTGTATGTATGTATGTATGTATGTTTTGTATGTATGTATGTTTTATATATGTATGTATGTATGTTTTGTATGTATGTATGTATGTATGTATATGTTTTGTACGTATGTTTTGTATGTATGTACGTATATGTTTTGTATGTTTTGTATGTATGTATGTATATGTTTTGTATGTTTTGTATGTATGTATGTATATGTTTTGTATGTTTTGTATGTATGTATGTATATGTTTTGTATGTTTTGTATGTATGTATGTATGTTTTGTATGTATGTTATGTATGTTATGTATGTATGTTTTGTATGTTTTGTATGTATGTATGTATGTATGTATGTATGTATGTATGTTTTGTATGTATGTATGTTATGTATGTATGTATGTATGTTTTGTATGTATGTATGTTTGTATGTATGTTTGTATGTATGTATGTTTTGTATGTATATATGTATGTTTTGTATGTTTTGTATGTATGTTGTATGTATGTATGTTTTGTATGTATGTATGTATGTATGTATGTCTTGGTGATTGATTCACACTACAAGAATAAGGTTGGAAGCTTGTGTGGTGTATTTTGTTGTCAGTCATAAAAAGTGATATTATAATATAGGGTCTGGCAGTTTGTTTTCACCCGTCATTAAGTAGCTTGTACTGTGTAGCAAGTGAGTGTCATGCAGGCAGTGTCACTTTTGTCATGCAGGCTGTCACTCTTGTCACTTATCCGTGAGTGACTGATCTGGGCCGGCATTACCATAATGAGGGCTGTCATGGTGAATTGCTGAACGCTTGAAATAAGGCGTCATTAACCCCTTGAGACCCAGAACGTAATTTTCATTGTCATTTGGCTACCATGAGACAATTTTTAATGAATATAAGTAATATTATATAGATATGACCTTTTAATATCCTTGTCTATTAGGTAATTTGGTTTATTTAGTTACTTTTTCATAGTTTTATGGCTAACAACAGACAATTTCATATAGCAAAGGAAGGATCTGGGCGTGAAGGGGTTAATGGTTATATTTATGTATGTCAACAGCCTTCAGGCACTATTGACAAACATTGAATGATGAGTACTTTGTGGGGGCTGAAAAGCGTGGTGTAAACTAAGTATTTTCCTTGACGTCTATTTATATTGTTGTCTACATTCATGTCTCTCTCGTTTCAGGAGGTTCAGACAGCAATAAAGGAAAGAGTAAAAAATGGAGAAGACTGCTACAATTCCCACATATATCACAATGTCTAGATTTAAAAAGCAAAATAGGTAAGTGTACAACTTTTCATCCATATCAAGAAGTAGTTCTTACTCTTCTTCTTGTGACCTTTTCTGCTTATTATCGCTTTGCAGGTCGTCTGTCAGGCTCAGGGTCGAACTTGACACCTTTCTTCCTTCTTTGCCCCTCGGCAGCCCTTTCTTTCCCTGCCACCTGTGGGGAGAGAAGGGGCACAACAGGGCAGTATATACACAGACATAAGTCCCTCCTATACGTCTTCTACATTCCCATGCAATCTTTTTTCCCAGAACTGCTGATATTCTTGTTTGTCCAATATACTTGGTTCCTCCGTTTTATTTTTTATATATATTTTATATTAGATTAGATTATTGGATTAGATCTTGGCTAAGCTATAGGCAACAAAGGGTAACTATTAATGGTTTTAACTTCTGAATCTTAATGAGGGCAGGTAACAAGTGGGGTTCACAAGGGTCTGTTTTGGGGCATTTACTATTTTTGATTTACAACGACTTAGATAGTGGGATTAGTAGTGATATCAGCAAGCTGGCTGATGATACTAAGGTAGGTAGGATTCTCAGATCACAGTTTGATGTAAAGGGTTTGCAGGGAGATTTAGATAAGTTAAATGAGTGGGTAGTCAGGTGGCAGATGGAATTTAATATTGACAATTGTACCGTAATTAATGTTGGTAGAGAAAATCCTGGTAATAGATACACCGTACGCAATGTATCGCTGAAAAGATCACAAAGGTGAGAAAGATCTGGGAGTGCGGGTAAGCTCAGACCTCCGTCCTAGGAAACAATGTATTGAGGTTAGAAATCGAGCTAATAGGGTTTTAGGATTCATTACCAGGAGTGTTAAAAGTAGAAGTGCTGAGGTTATTCTAAAGCTTTATTTGGCTCTAGTCAGACCTCACCTAGACTATGCAGTTCAGTTTTGGTCTCTGTATTACAGGATGGATATAGCCTTGTTAGAAGGCTATCCATTGAAGGATGACTAAAATGATGCAGGGGATGCATAACTTTAGTTATGAGAAGAGATTGAAGCTACTAAATTTACACTTACTCGAGAGTAAGGGGCGATCTGATAAAAGTTTTTAAGTGGATAAAGGGATACAATAAAGGCGACGTAGGAAAAGTTCTTACGGCTAGTAAACAGGGTAAAACAAGAAAGTAACGGATTCAAACTGGAGAAACTTGAATTTAAAAAAGAAATAGAGAGAAACTGGTTCCCAAATAGGGTGGTGAATGATTGAAATGGACTCTGTCATCAGGTAGTAAGTGCAGAGTCATTAGGGAGTTTTAAAAGGAGGTTGGACAATTTCATGGATGAGTATGAAAGGTGTATGTAGGTAGTGTTAAGTATCAGGAACTACCACGTGTAGGTCTCACGGCCGTGGTAGCTTCCTTATGTTTTGATGTTCGAATATGTTTTTAATTTTTGTTGTTGGGGTAACAATGAAATTCAATTTTGCAGTTATAGTGTTGTCAGATAAGTCATTGGTAGCACTGAAAAGTTTTTGTTTTGATCCATGTATCAATTTTTTATTTCCAGTTACTAATGACTTATGCTGCTAACCGCTGTACACAGAGGACATTGCATCAGTAATTGAGTACGAGTAATGCATGCAAAACATATGACTAACTTATAGAACGCTCAAGGTTTTCTTATCGACTTATTTGCAAAGAAATGAAAGCTATATATGTGGTAAATACCAGTACTATATATATACAGTAAAACCTCTCTAAGTGGGAACAGTAGGGGCCCCTCTCCGACTTATCGAATATTACGACTTGCCGGAAAATCCCCCGTACAATAATTGCATAAAGAATACAATAAATAAACATTTATAAAGCAGGATACCAAGTAGCACAAACACTTGAAAGCACTGAGAAGTGGTAAAGTCACAAGACAGGGACGAGAGAGGTGGTGGTGTGTGTACTGGAGCAGCATGTGGGCGACTGACTGTCGGTGGAGTGTTAAGGCCCGTTCACACTCACAATTATGGGCAGAAAACGGCCGTCTTCCGAGATTACGTTCACACGCGCGATTCGTTCCGGCCTCTCGTGGCCAGATAATCTCAGTAGACATTGCTAATTCTGTGGATGTCTTCCTCAACACGTTGGCAGGCCAGTGGCTTCTGTGTTTGTTTACATTTGGTATGAGAATCTCCCGAAACTGGCAGAAAATTACCGAATTATCGGTCTTCTTTTTTCCGGCTGATATCTGCCGCGATTTGTCTGTTGGGGGATAAAAACAGGCGTAAATTGGCCATTATTTGGTCAGTGTGAACGGGCCTTTACGCAGTGTTTACTAAGCAGTACTGCGGGGGTATTGCAGCTATTATAACCATCATAATTTAAAAAACTTAATTACTACTGTACTGCTCTGTCCGTGGTGTCCGTCTATTTAGGATACAGTGGTACCTTGGCTTACGAGTTTAATTCGTTCATTGATCAAGCTCGTAACTCAATTTGCTCGTATATCAAATCAATTTTCCCTATTGAAATTAATTGAAATACCATTAATCTGTTCCAGCCCCCAAAAAACCACCCCAATTTATTTACTGTAAATACCTATATGACTGGACTGCACTCACCCTCTGCCATTTACATTCGCCAGTGTTTACACTCTGTGTATCAGCTGTTGGAAACAGCTGTGGGTGGAACTGCCGCTAAATGTACTGCACTCACCCTCCGCCATTTGCATTCGCCAGTGTTTATACTCTGTATCAGCTGTTGGAAACAGCTGTGGGTGGAACTGCCGCTAAACGTACTGCACTCACCCTGCACGCAGCTGTGTGAGCACAACACAACAGAGATGCTTCCACGGCGAGTTAACCACGTGAAGTGAACGAGTGAGATGCGGGATGCTGGGCGGATGTTGTGCCATTCGCTGCGCCAACTAGCGGCGGCGTATCTGAAGCTCGCCCGTAACTCTGATTTTGGCTCGCAACTCAAAGCAAAAAATCGACCGAGCGACTGCTCGTAACTCGGAAAACTTGTAAGTTGGGGCACTCGTAAGTCAAGGTACCAGTGTACTTGGTAACCCTCCTTCCTTACCCACTGGCATATATTGGTAGGTCGCGTGACCGTGACGTGTCGCTCTCAGTCTCTCCCAGGTCATAGTACAGACAAGTTCATTCGCTGGGTTCCTGCGCGGCGCACAGACAGGCCGCTGACCTGTCTGGCAGCACCCTTGTTCTCTGTAGCCTACAGGGCGTGGAGGGGCACAGGAGGTGTTGTAGTGGTGGGCAGGGGCGTGGAGGGGCACAGGAGGTGTTGTAGTGGTGGGCAGGGGCGTGGAGGGGCACAGCAGGTGTTGTAGTGGTGGGCAGGGGCGTGGAGGGGCACAGGAGGTGTTGTAGTGGTGGGCAGGGGCGTGGAGGGGCACAGGAGGTGTTGTAGTGGTGGGCAGGGGCGTAGAGGGGCACAGGAGGTGTTGTAGTGGTGGGCAGGGGCGTGGAGGGGCACAGGAGGTGTTGTAGTGGTGGGCAGGGGCGTGGAGGGGCACAGCAGGTGTTGTAGTGGTCGGCAGGGGCGTGGAGGGGCACAGGAGGTGTAGTGGTCCGCAGGGCGTGGAGGGGCACAGGAGGTGTTGTAGTGGTGGGCAGGGCGTGGAGGGGCACAGCAGGTGTTGTAGTGGTCGGCAGAGGCGTGGAGGGGCACAGGAGATGTTGTAGTGGTGGGCAGGGGCGTGGAGGGGCACAGGAGGTGTTGTAGTGGTCGGCAAGGGCGTGGAGGGGCACAGGAAGTGTTGTAGTGGTGGGCAGGGGCGTGGAGGGGCACAGGAGGTGTTGTAGTGGTCGGCAGGGGCGTGGAGGGGCACAGGAGGTGTTGTAGTGGTGGGCAGGGGCGTGGCGGGGCACAGGTGTTGTAGTGGTGGGCAGGGGGTGGCGGGGCACAGGAGGTGTTGTAGTGGTCGGCAGGGGCGTGGAGGGGCACAGGAGGTGTTGTAGTGGTGGGCAGGGGCGTGGAGGGGCACAGGAGGTGTTGTAGTGGTGGGCAGGGGCGTGGAGGGGCACAGGTGTTGTAGTGGTGGGCAGGGGCGTGGCGGGGCACAGGAGGTGTTGTAGTGGTCGGCAGGGGCACAGGAGGTGTTGTAGTGGTCGGCAGGGGCACAGGAGGTGTTGTAGTGGTGGGCAGGGGCGTGGAGGTGTTGTAGTGGTGGGCAGGGCCGTGGCGGGGCACAGGAGGTGTTGTAGTGGTCGGCAGGGGCGTGGAGGGGCACAGGAGGTGTTGTAGTGGTGGGCAGGGGCGTGGAGGGTCACAGGAGGTGTTGTAGTGGTGGGCAGGGCCGTGGCGGGGCACAGGAACATAAGAACATAAGAAAACATAAGAAAATAAGGAAGCTACAAGAGGCCGCGAGGCCTACACGTGGTAGTTCCTGTCACCTAACACTACCTACATCCACCTTTCATCCCCATCCATGAACCTATCCAGCTCCCCTTTAAAGCTCCCTAATGACTCCGCACTAACTACCTGTCTACTGAGACCATTCCACTCATTCACCACCCTATTTGTGAACCAGTTTTTCCCTATTTCCTTTCTAAATCTACGCTTTTCCAGCTTGAATCCGTTACTTCTTGTTCTACCCTGGTTAAAAGCCGTAAGAACTTTTCCTACCTCTCCTTTATTAAATCCCTTTATCCACTTAAAAACTTCTAGGAGGTGTTGTAGTGGTCGGCAGGGGCGTGGAGGGGCACAGGAGGTGTTGTAGTGGTGGGCAGGGGCGTGGCGGGGCACAGGTGTTGTAGTGGTGGGCAGGGGCGTGGAGGGGCACAGGTGTTGTAGTGGTGGGCAGGGGCGTGGAGGGGCACAGGTGTTGTAGTGGTGGGCAGGGGCGTGGCGGGGCACAGGAGGTGTTGTAGTGGTCGGCAGGGGCGTGGAGGGGCACAGGAGGTGTTGTAGTGGTGGGCAGGGGCGTGGAGGGGCACAGGAGGTGTTGTAGTGGTGGGTATGGGCGTGGAGGGGCACAGGAGATGTTGTAGTGGTGGGCAGGGGCGTGGAGGGGCACAGGAGGTGTTGTAGTGGTTGGCAGGGGCGTGGAGGGGCACAGGAGGTGTTGTAGTGGTCGGCAGGGGCGTGACGGGGCACAGGAGATGTTGTAGTGGTCGGCAGGGGCTGGAGGGGTACAGCAGGTGTTGTAGTGGTGGGCAGGGGCGTGGCGGGGCACAGGAGGTGTTGTAGTGGTGGCAGGGGCGTGGCGGGGCACAGGTGTTGTAGTGGTGGGCAGGGGCGTGGAGGGGTCACAGCAGGTGTTGTAGTGGTGGGCAGGGGCGTGGAGGGGCACAGGAGGTGTTGTAGTGGTGGGCAGGGGCGTGGGGGGCACAGAGGTGTTGTAGTGGTCGGCAGGGGCGTGGAGGGGCACAGGAGGTGTTGTAGTGGTGGGAAGGGGCGTGGAGGGGCACAGGAGGTGTTGTAGTGGTCGCAGGGAGGGCACAGAGGTGTAGTGTCGGAGGGGCACAGGAGGTGTTGTAGTGGTGGCAGGGTCGTGGGGGGGCACAGGAGGTGTTAGTGGTGGGCAGGGGCAAGGAGGGGCACAGGAGGTGTTATTGTGGTCGGCAGGGGCGTGGAGGGGCACAGGAGGTGTTGTAGTGGTCGGCGAGGGCACAGGAGGTGTTGTAGTAGTCGGCAGGGCGTGGAGGGGCACAGGAGTGTTGTAGTGGTGGGGCAGGGGCGTGGAGGGGCACAGGAGGTGTTGTTTGTGGTCGGCAGGGGCGTGGAGGGGTCACAGGAGGTGTTGTAGTGGTCGGCAGGGGCGTGGGGGCACAGGAGGTGTTGTAGTGGTGGGCAGGGGCACAGGAGGTGTTGTAGTGGTCGGCAGGGGCGTGGAGGGGCACAGGAGGTGTTGTAGTGGTCGGCAGGGGCGTGGCGGGGCACGGAGGTGTGTAGTGGTGGGCAGGGCACAGGAGGTGTTGTAGTGGTCGGCAGGGGCGTGGAGGGGCACAGGAGGTGTTGTAGTGGTCGGCAGGGGCGTGGCGGGGCACAGGAGGTGTTGTAGTGGTGGGCAGGGGCACAGGAGGTGTTGTAGTGGTCGGCAGGGGCGTGGAGGGGCACAGGAGGTGTTGTAGTGGTCGGCAGGGGCGTGGGGGGCACAGGAGGTGTTGTAGTGGTGGGCAGGGGCACAGGAGGTGTTGTAGTGGTGGGCAGGGGCGTGGAGGGGCACAGGTGTTGTAGTGGTGGGCAGGGGCGTGGAGGGGCACAGGAGGTGTTGTAGTGGTGGCAGGGCGTGGAGGGGCACAGGAGGTGTTGTAGTGGTGGGCAGGGGCGTGGCGGGGCACAGGTGTTGTAGTGGTGGGCAGGGGCGTGGAGGGGCACAGGAGTGTTGTAGTGGTGGGCAGGGGCGTGGAGGACAGGAGGTGTTGTAGTGGTGGGCAGGGGCGTGGCGGGGCACAGGTGTTGTAGTGGTGGGCAGGGGCGTGGAGGGGCACAGGAGTGTTGTAGTGGTGGGCAGGGAACAGGAGGTGTTGTAGTGGTGGGCAGGGGCGTGAGGTCACAGGAGGTGTTGTAGTGGTGGGCAGGGGCGTGGCGGGGCACAGGAGATGTTAGTGGTGGGCAGGGGAACAGGAGGTGTTGTAGTGGTGGGCAGGGGCGTGGAGGGTCACAGGAGGTGTTGTAGTGGTGGGCAGGGGGCAGGGCAGGGTTGTAGTGGTGGGCAGGGGCACAGGAGGTGTTGTAGTGGTGGGCAGGGGCGTGGAGGGCACAGGAGGTGTTGTAGTGGTGGGCAGGGGCACAGGAGGTGTTGTAGTGGTCGCAGGGGCGTGGAGGGCCAGGGGTGTTGTAGTGGTCGGCAGGGGCGTGGAGGGCACAGGAGGTGTTGTAGTGGTGGGGCGGAGGGGCACAGGAGGTGTTGTAGTGGTGGGCAGGGGCGTGGAGGGGCACAGGAGGTGTTGTAGTGGTGGGCAGGGGCACAGGAGGTGTTGTGTGGTCGGGCAGGGGCGTGGAGGGGCACAGGAGGTGTTGTAGTGGTGGGCATGGGGCACAGGAGGTGTTGTAGTGGTGGGCAGGGGCACAGGAGGTGTTGTAGTGGTGGCAGGGGCGTGGAGGGCACAGGAGGTGTTGTAGTGGTGGCAGGGGCACAGAGGTGTAGTGTGGCAGGGCACAGGAGGTGTTGTAGTGGTGGGCAGGGGCGTGGAGGGGCACAGGAGGTGTTGTAGTGGTGGGCAGGGGCCAGGAGGTGTAGTGGTGGGCAGGGGCGTGCGGGCACAGGTGTTGTAGTGGTGCGGGCAGTGGGCGTGGCGGGGCACAGGAGGTGTTGTAGTGGTGGGCAGGGGCGTGGCAGGGGCACAAGAGGTGTTGTAGTGGTGGCAGGGGCGTGGCGGGGCACAGGAGGTGTTTGTAGTGGTGGGCAGGGGCGTGGCGGGGCACAGAGGTGTTGTAGTGGTGGCAGGGCGTGGCGGGGCACAGGAGGTGTTGTAGTGGTGGGCAGGGGCACAGGAGGTGTTGTAGTGGTCGGCAGGGGCGTGGGGGGCACAGGAGGTGTTGTAGTGGTGGGCAGGGGCAGCGGAGGAGGTGTTGTAGTGGTGGGCAGGGGCGTGGGGGCACAGGAGTGTTGTAGTGGTGGGCAGGGGCGTGGCGGGGCACAGGAGGTGTTGTAGTGGTGGGCAGGGGCGTGGCGGGGCACAGGAGGTGTTGTAGTGGTGGGCAGGGCGTGCATGGTGCCCATGAGTGCTTGTAGTGGTGGGCAAGGGGCGCTGTCAGGTTGCCCATGATGGCCTGGGTGAGTGGGGGAAGGAAGGCCGCTGTCATTGCCCATGATGGCCTGGCTAGGGAGGGAAGGAAGGCCGCTGTCATTGCCCATGATGCCTGGCTAGGAGGGAAGGAGGCCGCTGTCATTGCCCATGATGGCCTGCTGAGGGAGGGAAGGAAGGCCGCTGTCATTGCCCATGATGGCCTGGCTGAGGGAGGGAAGGAAGGCCGCTGTCATTGCCCATGATGGCCTGGCTAAGGAGGGAAGGAAGGCCGCTGTCATTGCCCATGATGGCCTGGCTGAGGGAGGGAAGGAAGGCCGCTGTCATTGCCCATGATGGCCTGGCTGAGGGAGGGAAGGAAGGCCGCTGTCATTGCCCATGATGGCCTGGCTGAGGGGTGGAAGGAAGGCCGCTGTCATTGCCCATGATGGCCTGGCTGAGGGAGGGAAGGAAGGCCGCTGTCATTGCCCATGATGGCCTGGCTAAGAGAGGGAAGGAAGGCCGCTGTCATTGCCCATGATGGCCTGGCTGAGGGAGGGAAGGAAGGCCGTTGTCATTGCCCATGATGGCCTGGCTGAAGGAGGGAAGGAAGGCCGCTGTCATTGCCCATGCTGGCCTGGCTAAGGGAGGGAAGGAAGGCCGCTGTCATTGCCCATGATGGCCTGGCTGAGGGAGGGAAGGAAGGCCGCTGTCATTGCCCATGATGGCCTGGCTGAGGGAGGGAAGGAAGGCCGCTGTCATTGCCCATGATGGCCTGGCTGAGGGAGGGAAGGAAGGCCGCTGTCATTGCCCATGATGGCCTGGCTGAGGGAGGGAGGGAAGGCCGCTGTCATTGCCCACGATGGCCTGGCTGAGGGAGGGAAGGAAGGCCGCTGTCATTGCCCATGATGGCCTGGCTAAGGGAGGGAAGGAAGGCCGCTGTCATTGCCCATGATGGCCTGGCTGAGGGAGGGAAGGAAGGCCGCTGTCATTGCCCATGATGGCCTGGCTGAGGGAGGGAAGGAAGGCCGCTGTCATTGCCCACGATGGCCTGGCTGAGGGAGGGAAGGAAGGCCGCTGTCATTGCCCATGATGGCCTGGCTGAGGGAGGGAAGGAAGGCCGCTGTCATTGCCCATGATGGCCTGGCTGAGGGAGGGAAGGAAGGCCGCTGTCATTGCCCATGATGGCCGGGCTGAGGAAGGGAAGGAAGGCCGCTGTCATTGCCCATGATGGCCTGGCTGAGGGAGGGAAGGAAGGCCGCTGTCATTGCCCATGATGGCCTGGCTGAGGGAGGGAGGGAAGGCCGCTGTCATTGCCCACGGTGGCCTGGCTGAGGGAGGGAAGGAAGGCCGCTGTCATTGCCCATGATGACCTGGCTGAGGGAGGGAAGGAAGGCCGCTGTCATTGCCCATGATGGCCTGGCTGAGGGAGGGAAGGAAGGCCGCTGTTATTGCCCATGATGGCCTGGCTAAGGGAGGGAGGGAAGGCCGCTGTCATTGCCCACGATGGCCTGGCTGAGGGAGGGAAGGAAGGCCGCTGTCATTGCCCATGATGGCCTGGCTGAGGGGTGGAAGGAAGGCCGCTGTCATTGCCCATGAAGGCCTGGCTAAGGGAGGGAAGGAAGGCCGCTGTCATTGCCCATAATGGCCTGGCTGAGGGAGGGAAGGAAGGCCGCTGTCATTGCCCATGATGGCCTGGCTGAGGGAGGGAAGGAAGGCCGCTGTCATTGCCCATGATGGCCTGGCTGAGGGAGGGAAGGAAGGCCGCTGTCATTGCCCATGATGGCCTGGCTAAGGGAGGGAAGGAAGGCCGCTGTCATTGCCCATGATGGCCTGGCTGAGGGAGGGAAGGAAGGCCGCTGTCATTGCCCATGATGGCCTGGCTGAGGGGGGAAGGAAGGCCGCTGTCATTGCCCATGATGGCCTGGCTAAGGGAGGGAAGGAAGGCCGCTGTCATTGCCCATGATGGCCTGGCTGAGGAGGGAAGGAAGGCCGCTGTCATTGCCCATGATGGCCTGGCTGAGGGGTGGAAGGAAGGCCGCTGCCATTGCCCATGATGGCCTGGCTGAGGGAGGGAAGGAAGGCCGCTGTCATTGCCTGGCTAAGGGAGGGAAGGAAGGCCGCTGTCATTGCCCATGATGGCCTGGCTGAGGGAGGGAAGGAAGGCCGCTGTCATTGCCCATGATGGCCTGGCTGAGGGAGGGAAGGAAGGCCCGCTGCATTGCCCATGATGGCCTGGCTGAGGGAGGGAAGGAAGGCCGCTGTCATTGCCCATGATGCCTGGCTGAGGGAGGGAAGGAAGGCCGCTGTCATTGCCCATGATGGCCTGGTGAGGGATGAGGGAGGGAAGGAAGGCCGCTGTCATTGCCCATGATGGCCTGGCTAAGGGAGGGAAGAAGGCCGCTGTCATTGCCCATGATGGCCTGGCTGAGGGGGGAAGGAAGGCCGCTGTCATTGCCCATGATGGCCTGGCTGAAGGGAGGGAAGGAAGGCCGCTGTCATTGCCCATGATGGCCTGGCTTTAGGGTGTGGAAGGAAGGAAGCCGCTGTCATTGCCCTTGATGGCCTGGCTAAGGGAGGGAAGGAAGGCCGCTGTCATTGCCCATGATGGCCTGGCTGAGGGGTGGAAGGAAGGCCGCTGTCATTGCCCATGATGGCCTGGCTGAGGGAGGGAAGGATGGCCGCTGTCATTGCCCATGATGGCCTGGCTGAGGGAGGGAAGGAAGGCCCTGTCATTGCCCATGATGGCCTGGCTGAGGGAGGGAAGGAAGGCCGCTGTCATTGCCCATGATGGCCTGGCTAAGGGAGGGAAGGAAGGCCGCTGTCATTGCCCATGATGGCCTGGCTGAGGGGGGAAGGAAGGCCGCTGTCATTGCCCATGAAGGCCTGGCTAAGGGAGGGAAGGAAGGCCGCTGTCATTGCCCATGATGGCCTGGCTGAGGGAGGGAAGGAAGGCCGCTGTCATTTGCCCATGATGGCCTGGCTAAGGGAGGGAAGGAAGGCCGCTGTCATTGCCCATGATGGCCTGGCTGAGGGAGGGAAGGAAGGCCGCTGTCATTGCCCATGAGGCCTGGCTAAGGGAGGGAAGGAAGGCCGCTGTCATTGCCCATGATGGCCTGGCTGAGGGAGGGAAGGAAGGCCGCTGTCATTGCCCATGATGGCCTGGCTGAGGGAGGGAAGGAAGGCCGCTGTCATTGCCCATGATGGCCTGGCTGAGGGAGGGAAGGAAGGCCGCTGTCATTGCCCATGATGGCCTGGCTGAGGAGGGAAGGAAGGCCGCTGTCATTGCCCATGATGGCCTGGCTGAGGGAGGGAAGGAAGGCCGCTGTCATTGCCCATGATGGCCTGGCTGAGGGAGGGAAGGAAGGCCGCTGTCATTGCCCATGATGGCCTGGCTGAGGGAGGGAAGGAAGGCCCTGTCATTGCCCATGATGGCATGGCTGAGGGAGGGAAGGAAGGCCGCTGTCATTGCCCATGATGGCCTGGCTGAGGGAGGGAAGGAAGGCCGCTGTCATTGCCCATGATGGCCTGGCTGAGGGAGGGAAGGAAGGCCGCTGTCAATGCCCATGATGGCCTGGCTAGGGAGGGAAGGAAGGCTCTGTCATTGCCCATGATGGCCTGGCTGAGGGAGGGAAGGAAGGCCGCTGTCATTGCCCATGATGGCCTGGCTGAGGGAGGGAAGGAAGGCCGCTGTCATTGCCCATGATGCCTGGCTGAGAGGAGAGGGAAGGAAGGCCGCTGTCATGCCCATGATGGCCTGGCTAAGGGAGGGAAGGAAGGCCGCTGTCATTGCCCATGCTGGCCTGGCTGAGGAGGGAAGGAAGGCCGCTGTCATTGCCCATGATGGCCTGGCTGAGGAGGGAAGGAAGGCCGCTGTCATTGCCCATGATAGCCTGGCTGGAGAGAGGGAAGGAAGGCCGCTGTCATTGCCCATGATGGCCTGGCTGAGAGAGGGAAGGAAGGCCGCTGTCATTGCCCATGTGGCCTGGCTGAGGGAGGGAAGGAAGCCGCTGTCATTGCCCATGATGGCCTGGCTAGAGGGAGGGAAGGAAGGCCGCTGTCATTGCCCATGCTGAGCCTGGCTGAGGGAGGGAAGGAAGGCCGCTGTCATTGCCCATGATGGCCTGGCTGAGGGAGGGAAGGAAGGCCGCTGTCATTGCCCATGATGGCCTGGCTGAGGGAGGGAAGGAAGGCCGCTGTCATTGCCCATGATGGCCTGGCTAAGGGAGGAAGGAAGGCCGCTGTCATTGCCCATGATGGCCTGGCTGAGGGAGGGAAGGAAGGCCGCTGTCATTGCCCATGATGGCCTGGCTGAGGGAGGGAAGGAAGGCCGCTGTCATTGCCCATGATGGCCTGGCTAAGGGAGGGAAGGAAGGCCGCTGTCATTGCCCATGATGGCCTGGCTGAGGGAGGGAAGGAAGGCCGCTGTCATTGCCCATGATGGCCTGGCTGAGGGAGGGAAGGAAGGCCGCTGTCATTGCCCATGATGGCCTGGCTAAGGGAGGGAAGGAAGGCCGCTGTCATTGCCCATGTGGCCTGGCTGAGGGAGGGAAGGAAGGCCGCTGTCATTGCCCATGATGGCCTGGCTAGGAGGGAAGGAAGGCCGCTGTCATTGCCCATGATAGCCTGGCTGAGAGAGGGAAGGAAGGCCGCTGTCATTGCCCATGATGGCCTGGCTGAGAGAGGGAAGGAAGGCCGCTGTCATTGCCCATGATGGCCTGGCTGAGGGAGGGAAGGAAGGCCGCTGTCATTGCCCATGATGGCCTGGCTAAGGGAGGGAAGGAAGGCCGCTGTCATTGCCCATGCTGGCCTGGCTGAGGGAGGGAAGGAAGGCCGCTGTCATTGCCCATGATGGCCTGGCTGAGGGAGGGAAGGAAGGCCGCTGTCATTGCCCATGATGGCCTGGCTAAGGGAGGGAAGGAAGGCCGCTGTCATTGCCCATGATGGCCTGGCTGAGGGAGGGAAGGAAGGCCGCTGTCATTGCCCATGATGGCCTGGCTGAGGGAGGGAAGGAAGGCCGCTGTCATTGCCCATGATGGCCTGGCTAAGGGAGGGAAGGAAGGCCGCTGTCATTGCCCATGATGGCCTGGCTGAGGGAGGGAAGGAAGGCCGCTGTCATTGCCCATGATGGCCTGGCTGAGAGAGGGAAGGAAGGCCGCTGTCATTGCCCATGATGGCCTGGCTAAGGGAGGGAAGGAAGGCCGCTGTCATTGCCCATGATGGCCTGGCTGAGGGAGGGAAGGAAGGCCGCTGTCATTGCCCATGATGGCCTGGCTGAGGGAGGGAAGGAAGGCCGCTGTCATTGCCCATGATGGCCTGGCTAAGGGAGGGAAGGAAGGCCGCTGTCATTGCCCATGATGGCCTGGCTGAGGGAGGGAAGGAAGGCCGCTGTCATTGCCCATGATGGCCTGGCTGAGGGAGGGAAGGAAGGCCGCTGTCATTGCCCATGATGGCCTGGCTAAGGGAGGGAAGGAAGGCCGCTGTCATTGCCCATGATGGCCTGGCTAAGGGAGGGAAGGAAGGCCGCTGTCATTGCCCATGATGGCCTGGCTAAGGGATGGAAGGAAGGCCCCTGTCATTGCCCATGATGGCCTGGCTGAGGGAGGGAAGGAAGGCCGCTGTCATTGCCCATGATGGCCTGGCTGAGGGAGGGAAGGAAGGCCGCTGTCATTGCCCATGATGGCCTGGCTGAGGGAGGGAAGGAAGGCCGCTGTCATTGCCCATGATGGCCTGGCTGAGGGAGGGAAGGAAGGCCGCTGTCATTGCCCATGATGGCCTGGCTGAGGGAGGGAAGGAAGGCCGCTGTCACTCATCCATTTGTCTGGAGTACACGTTATCAAACTATTTATAGGCATTTTTTTTCAAAATTGCATTTTTGTTACAGAAACATTTTTAAATAGTTTAATAGTAATTGATAATGCTTGATTTCTATGATTTGTTTTGCCAGCCACTGGTCATTACAAGCCTGAAGTGTGTAGGCAGAGCTTTTTGGATGACATCATTCGCTGATGGATCGCCCCGTTGAAAGTGACAAATAGGAAATTACAAAGATTTTACATTGTCTAGAATATAATTATTTAGTTATGAAGAAAAGGCAACACATAGTTTTTGTAGAGCCGTCGCTCTCGTCCATGCATGAATAAGTTACGGAAGACCAGCTACAATCTTAATGTTTTTTAAACTTTTCAAAGAAGAAATTGTTTTCACTCATTGCATATCATACTTTCTAATTGAGGCAGAACTTTGGAAAACCTGTAACTTTGTTAGACAACATTTTGTGCATTAAGAGGATGCAGTATCATTATTGAAAGATCTATATTTTTCTTCAAATTGTATTACATTTTTCACAGAACCAGCCCGAACCTTGCCTTAAGTAGCACAGAATCACTGCCCCTGTAGCCTCGCCTGGGCCTCACTGAAACTTCATTTGTTCATTTGAGATCCTATATCTGTATGTAAGTGTATTGGTGGACTGATGTATGGGCTGCGTCAAGGGCAGGCCGAGGCAGCCTTGTGGCAGCACAGTGTGGCAGCCTCGGCCCTGCAGTGAGTGGTGGAGGTCTGCCTGTGGGGGGTTGTGTAATGGATGTGTTTTTTACAAACTTCAGCATTGGTCAGAATATAGTGTTGTGGGTACATACTTTAAAGTCTTCATTA
>JACEEZ010001542.1:550000-595000 GCA_016584305.1 Chionoecetes opilio | reverse complement strand
TAATTATCTATATACTTATTGTGATCTTCATGTTTCCTGCAGGTTAGTCTAGCCTATGCCTATGAGACCAAGGACTCCCTGTGTCTGGTGTTGACAATAATGAATGGCGGTGACCTCAAGTTCCACATCTACAACATGGGCGGGGACCCGGGCTTTGACCAGGAGCGCGCCGTCTTCCACGCCGCCGAGGTGGGTCAAGCGAGGTCAAACCAGGGACACTGACCTCGACCTCTCACATTACTGACCTTCATGAATTGCCCTCATTAGAATAGATTTAATACCGAGATTTATTTTATATATTTTTACATGCCTCACTTATTTGCCTGAAATTTTCATGTAGCATAAGAGTCAATGAAGGCCAGTGCTCTCTCGCCTTGAGTGAGTTTTGACTCTGCACATTTTTGATTTGGCACCAGTGTTGGAATAAATGCTCAAGTTTTGGTGTGTGTGATGTAAATTTTACATCATTGAAATCAGATATTTCCATTTGTAGTAATAATTATGTATTCTCTGAGTGCATCAAGTCACATAATAACAAAAACTTATAGTCTATTTTATTTATTATGGTCAAAAATGCAGTAAGGAAGCCACGCCCCCTGCCTCCCCTTCTATTCTACGGGGCAGCTGATTGGTGCATTCCTCGTATCATCACTACCAATCACAATATCTTCACTACTTAACAACGGCGTGACCACTGGACAGAGCAATCTTCACTACAGAGGGATTTTTATTTTGTCACCCTCTGTAGTGAAGATTGCTGTGTCCAGTGGTCACGCGCTGTTAAGTAGTGAAGATATTGTGATTGGTAGTGATGATACGAGGAATGCACCAATCAGCTGCCCCGTAGAATAGAAGGGGAGGCAGGGGGCGTGGCTTCCTTACTGCATTTTGACCATAATAAAAAAAATAGACTACGTAGTGTGTATCACTGCCTGTCCTCACAAACAACAACAAAAGCTATAACCTTACTAAGCATAATCAACCATAGCATAGTTTGATACAAAAACAACATGAATGGACAAATAAGGGAAACCAGACTCCATGCACCACTGACAGCAGGCACATAGATGTCATGATGGAAGGTTTCACAGCAGGATTCAACTTTTCTGTTTTCTCACACATATCACATAATATTATACAGTAAAGGATGCCAGCCATGAGGCAAGGGCCATAGGGTGTGTGTATTGGTATTCCTTGCATGTCATGGGAGGCTTGTAAAGATATATCAGACAGGGAGGGAAGGGTGGGACCACTTGCGCCGATAATGTTATGTCCCACACCCACAAGCACTCTTACATGCCACGCCACTTCATTAGGAGACGGCCAGTTGTATAGAATAGATCAACACATGAGGACCAGGATGAGTAGTATAGAATAGGTCAATACATGAGTACCAGTATGAGTAGTATAGAATAGATCAACACATGAGGACCAGTATGAGTAGTATAGAATAGATCAATACATGAGTACCAGGATGAGTAGTATAGAATAGATCAACACATGAGTACCAGGATGAGTAGTATAGAATAGATCAATACATGAGTACCAGGATGAGTAGTATAGAATAGATCAATACATGAGTACCAGTATGAGTAGTATAGAATAGATCAATACATGAGTACCAGTATGAGTAGTATAGAATAGATCAACACATGAGTACCAGGATGAGTAGTATAGAATAGATCAACACATGAGTACCAGGATGAGTTGTATAGAATAGATCAATACATGAGTACCAGGATGAGTAGTATAGAATAGATCAATACATGAGTACCAGTATGAGTAGTATAGAATAGATCAATACATGAGTACCAGGATGAGTTGTATAGAATAGATCAACACATGAGTACCAGGATGAGTAGTATAGAATAGATCAATACATGAGGACCAGTATGAGTAGTATAGAATAGATCAATACATGAGGACCAGGATGAGTAGTATAGAATAGATCAATACATGAGTACCAGTATGAGTAGTATAGAATAGATCAACACATGAGTACCAGTATGAGTAGTATAGAATAGATCAACACATGAGTACCAGTATGAGTAGTATAGAATAGATCAACACATGAGGACCAGTATGAGTAGTATAGAATAGATCAATACATGAGTACCAGGATGAGTAGTATAGAATAGATCAACACATGAGTACCAGTATGAGTAGTATAGAATAGATCAATACATGAGTACCAGTATGAGTAGTATAGAATAGATCAATACATGAGGACCAGTATGACTAGTATAGAATAGATCAACACATGAGTACCAGGATGAGTAGTATAGAATAGATCAATACATGAGTACCAGTATGAGTAGTATAGAATAGATCAATACATGAGGACCAGTATGACTAGTATAGAATAGGTCAATACATGAGTACCAGTATGAGTAGTATAGAATAGATCAATACATGAGTACCAGGATGAGTAGTATAGAATAGATCTATACATGAGTACCAGGATGAGTAGTATAGAATAGGTCAATACATGAGTACCAGGATGAGTAGTATAGAATAGATCAATACATGAGTACCAGGATGAGTAGTATAGAATAAATCAATACATGAGTACCAGTATGAGTAGTATAGAATAGATCAATACATGAGTACCAGGATGAGTAGTATAGAATAGATCTATACATGAGTACCAGGATGAGTAGTATAGAATAGATCAACACATGAGTACCAGGATGAGTAGATAACAGAAGTGTTATTGTTTTCAGGTATTGTGTGGCCTGGGGCACCTGCACACCCAGGGCATTGTGTACAGAGACTGTAAACCAGAGAACATCTTGCTGGACGACAACGGGCATGTTCGGATATCTGACCTCGGCCTGGCTGTGCAGATCCCTGAGGGCGAGATGGTGCGGGGCAGAGTGGGCACGGTGGGCTACATGGGTAAGCACCACCGCTAGGGGCAGAGTGGGCATGGTGGGCTACATAGGTAAGCACCACCGCTAAGGGCAGAGTGGGCATGGTGGGCTACATGGGTAAGCACCACCGCTAGGGGCAGAGTGGGCATGGTGGGCTACATGGGTAAGCACCGCCGCTGTAACACTGCCCACCCTGTCATCCCCCTGTGTTGTGTTCCTGTCTGGAGGGTCACAAGTCACAACAACCTATTTCAGTACACTCACTTTCTCCTCCTCTTCCTCTTTCTCTTCCTATCCTGTTTTTACGCTTCACTCATCTGTTATTTTTGTGCTGCCTCATATAATATTTAGTCCTGAAGAAAATCATCCTTGGTGATCACAGATTTCACCCATCCCTTGTATATACTAAAGTTATTTCTTTGACACGGAATAATAAGGCAAATGAGTCTATTGGGGTCTTTAAAAGGAGTCTGGATAAATTCATGGATGGGGAAGAGAGGTGGATATAGGTAGAGTTAAGTAACAGGAACTACCTCGCGTAGGTCTCACGGGCTCTTGTAGCTTCCTTATTTTCTTATGTTCTTATGTTCAAATGCAATATTAAGATAAAAAGTCTGTAGAGATAAAAAATACATTTTGTCCCTTTTTTGCAGCCCCGGAAGTGATTGACAATGAGAAGTACACGTTTTCCCCTGACTGGTTCAGCTTTGGCTGCCTCATCTATGAGATGATTGAGGGACAGGCGCCCTTCAGGGCAAGGAAAGAAAAGGTACTGGCCTCCATTCTAACTAGTCTACACTTTTATCAACAACTGCAGCTTATGAATTGACTTGCCATTTAGAGATTCTTTGTAGATAATTAAGCTAATACCAGACTGATTGATCTGCTTAGATTGAAATGGCTTGCATTTCTGTACCTGAGATGAAATGTCTTGTATTTTATTCAGAATTGCTGCACAAAAATAAGGTTTTGTCATGAGCGAGGCCGACTTGTGTCATGGTTGAGGTGAAAGTGTTGCATTGCTTCTCACTGCTCCTTCATGACATTGCCCTGGATGCCAAGTTGATTTGTATGCTGCAATTTGCCATAGCTTGATCTGTATAACTAACTGACTATTATTGTTGTCATCATCATTGTTATGGGTTCTTTATCTAGTATCTATCTATTGATATTTTCCATTTCAGTAAAAGTTAAGGCCAGCTCTATGTAAACCAGTGAAGATTAGTGTGTTGATGGGTAATGATCGCTGCTACTAACAGTGCAAGACTTCACAGTACTCTATTGATTCAGCTTTAGCTTTGTAATGACTGAGCCTACTTTGAGCTAGCATTGAATAGTCATGGTGTGTATGTGCAATAGTGTTACAGATGATAGCATTACATTCATGCCCTGTGGTCGTATCAGTGCTGGAAGCTGATGGATGTTATTATGAGGCATCAAGAGGCTTCCTTTCTGCCGTCTGTCATGATCTTGGAATGAGAGCCTTGAGGGAGCCTCGTGGTGGGCAAATAGCTGAGGGACCACTTATAAGGGACTTGACTCTTGGGGGGAAAAGTGGATTGCATCATTTTTCTAATATTGAAGACCTTTATATAATTATCAAAATATAACACTAATCCATTTACATAAAAACATAAGAACATAAGAAAATAAGGAAGCTACAAGAGGCCGTGAGACCTACACGAGGTAGTTCCTGTTACTCAACTCAAACTACCTCGTGTAGATCTCACGGCCTCTTGTAGCTTCCTTATTTTCTTATGTTATTTAAGGTATCTATTGCAGTCAGGTCATCTGTTGGTCCAATAAACTTAACTTTCATTATTTGGAAGCATTTTGGCTTTTGAGTAATGTCACAATTAGTCGCCTGTGCAGTAGACCAACAGTAGAATGATCATGTAGAAGTAATGATTCAATTGTATCATTAGTTATGAAGTCATAGATAGATCTCACCATCTTGCCGGCAGCACAGAGATTTGTCCCTGTGTTGGTGCCTTTGGTATTGGTACTGATGCTTGTCATAGTGTTGTGGTAGTGTATAGTCTATTCTATTTATTATGGTCAAAATGCAGTAAGGAAGCCACGCCCCCTGCCTCCCCTTCTATTCTACGGGGCAGCTGATTGGTGCATTCCTCGTATCATCACTACCAATCACAATATCTTCACTACTTAACAGCGAGCGGCGTGACCACTGGACAGCAATCTTCACTACAAAGGGAGTTTTGATTTTGTCACCCTCTGTAGTGAAGATTGCTCTGTCCAGTGGTCACGCGCTGTTAAGTAGTGAAGATATTGTGATTGGTAGTGATGATACGAGGAATGCACCAATCAGCTGCCCCGTAGAATAGAAGGGGAGGCAGGGGGCGTGGCTTCCTTACTGCATTTTGACCATAATACAAAAAATAGACTCTAGTGTTTGTAGAGTAATGACCCTGCTGTTGTCTCCCAGGTGAAGCGCGAGGAAGTAGACCGTAGAGTGAAGGAGCAACAGGAAACTTACTCACATAAGTTTACTGAGGAGGCCAAGTTGATATGTCAGCAGGCAAGTTTGTACTTCTTCCTAAGTTTGAATGCCTATTTCTATACATTATAAATGACATGATTTGATATTATAAACATAGAAAACATTTCAGTTCAATGACTTATCATATGAGGCATTGCACCAGGATGTTGTTTACAGAATCAGTGCTGACTTACTATCATCGACGTTATGACCGAAGCTCATGATGACAAAAATATTAATAAGTGATCAATATGATAGACTTGAAAATACTATATAGGAAAACTTACAGAACTTATACAAAAAAACTTACTATAAAAAGCTTACTATACAAAAACTTACTATAAAAAGCTTACTATAAAAAGCTTACTATACAAAAACTTACTATAAAAAGCTTACTATACAAAAACTTACTATAAAAAATCTTACCATAAAGAGCTTACTATACAAAAACTTACTATAAAAAGCTTACTATACAAAAACTTACTATAAAAAGCTTACTATACAAAAACTTACCATAAAAAGCTTACTATACAAAAACTTACTATAAAAAGCTTACTATACAAAAACTTACTATACAAAAAAACTACCGGCTGTTCAAGTTACCACAGAAGAGGGTAAATGTAAAGGACAAAGCCATGTTAGAATTTGGTCACGTACGAACTGCACGTAGCCGTCTGACCGGCCGGCGTCTTGAGTCAATTTACGACTAGCCGGCCAGAACCTAGCCTGGTCGTGAGTTGGCGCTGATTTTTGTTTTACGTGAATAATATGAACAAACCATAAAAAAGGAATTAAGTTTATATTTATAATACATCTTCTCTGCCTAGTCTGCTTCATTTATTAGAGTAAACATAATTTTGGCACATTGGAGGGCATAGTTGTCTCCCCCTGAATACAAGTTGTGTCACCAGTCCATTAGAGGCATGGCTGTGGTACTCATGCCTGTGTTCTGTACAGTTGTTGAAGAAGAGCGTGCGGGAGCGGCTGGGCTGCACCCGGGGCCGGCAGGGTGTGGCTGAGGTCAAGGCTCACTCTTTCTACAAGAGCACAAACTGGAAGCGGTTGGAAGCAGGGATGTGCAAGCCTTCGTTTGTACCAGATGTGAGTCTATGTTTTGAGGCCACTGTTTCTGTAACTTCCTATCATTGACTATGCTGTATTAGGGAGTTATATTGACTATAGTCATCATGACTCCCTTTTTCCAGTAAGTAACTCCCACAATATTCGGGTCCGCAGTGTATACACAGTTTCATTATTTTTATCATCCATTCTTCTCACAGCACAGGCACTTCTCAAACACTAATGAATTCAATGGCTTGGATCCTTGGCCTTCACCTTGCATGCCACACCGTCCATTTCCACCTTCATCCCACACCTTCAAGGTCCAGGAATCAAGCATAGATTTTCATCCCTTGCGTTAGCAGTTTCTCCGCTGCAATCCTGAGGTAACCTTTATTTCTTCCCAGCCCCATGCAGTGTATGCCAAGGATGTCCTGGACATTGAACAGTTCAGCACTGTGAAAGGAGTCAATCTGGATGCAACTGATGACTCATTTTACTCAAAATTCAACACCGGCTCTGTGTCCATCCCTTGGCAACAAGAAGTAAGTCAGCTGTGTTCTCAAAACATGCAGGATTTCAGACCTAAGTGATAGAATGGCAAAGGATACACCAAGATATTCAATATGTAAAACAAAAACATTATGATGATTCAGTGATTTTGAGCAACATCCTGGGAAGCATTGCTGTTGTTGCAGTGTTGAGCAAAGCCTTTGTTACAGATGATTGAGACCAAGTGCTTCGAGGAGCTGAACCAGTTTGGGCCCAACAACACCCCGACCAATGATCTGAGGCTGGACCTGCCGCCCCCTGAGGACAGCCCGAGCTGCTTCCCCTTCAGGCGACGGGTATGCTGCAGGTCTGGTGTTAGGAGAGATCACTTATCAGTATTGCCTTGGTCTTGCCTTGCCTTCCCTGCTCCACTGTGGGACTGCACAGCTGTAGTGAAGTTTTCCTTTGTAGGGATAGGCACCTTATTTTTGTAGTGCATTAGTTGCATGCATAGTTGCAGCTTCATAAAGGGCCTTGGGTGTGCACATGGGAAATTACAGATCATGCAGTACAAATACGTATTTAGCTTACAGGGATCGGACACCAAACAATTACCGTATATGTCTGCCTGTAAGTCGACGGGGCACGAAAGTCAACTCTCAAATGTTGCAGTGTTAAGTCAACCTTAGGTATACAGTAAAACCTCTCTTATTCGGACTAATTGGGCCAAGGAGTGGTCCGAGTAATGCACGGATCCGAATAATGGGGGTATTATGGGGGGATATGTAATAAAAAATAAAAATAAAAATTCTAGGTGTATATAGTATAGCTAGGAAATTTCGACCCCCCCCCCCCCCAAAGAGAGAGAGAGAGGAGGAGATCCGAATAATGTCAAAGTCCGAATACGAGAGGTTTTACTGTATATTCGCCGCATAAGTTGACCCCCAAAGATAGAAGCAAAAGTACTTAGAGAAAAACCTGTTCTTATTGAAAAATTGCTACCTCAGTGTACCCAGAGGTGAAATGTGGATAGCCAAATAAGTCGGCGCCACTTCCATTACACTGCTGAGTTCAGAAGGGCTGAGTGAAATGATCAGGGCGACTAGCCGAGCTTACTAGTGTATGGTAACTAATGTATTTACCACAGATATATCACATGTTTTATTTAGTTTTACTTATAAACAGATTATTTAACCCCTTCACACCCAGATCTTTCCTTTGCTATAAAAGATCGTCTGTTGTTAGCCATAAAATTACGAAAAGTAACTGAATATACCAAATTAGTTAGTGGGAAAAGGTTACTAAACAGGTCATATCTATAAAACATTGCTTATATTCACTAAAAATTGTCTAATAATAGTCAAATTACAATGAAAATTACGTTCTGGGGCTCAAGGGTTTAATATAAATCTTGTTACACAAATAACATACCATATATAATATCAAATGAAAATCACAAAGTTCCACCAGGAGTCGTAACCCCGGCAGCTGGCATGCCGCTCAGCTGTTGGGAGTGTTTACAGTTTACAGTCCGTCTGCTGTTCAAAGCGGTGTGTGGTGGTGATTGTTTCTATTTCATTACCGTCTGTATGGTTAGCCGTTCCTATTATTTTACCCTTTCTATGGTCAAATATTATTAACCCCTTGAGGCCCAGAACGTAATTTCCATTGCAATTTGGGTACCATAAGACGATTTTAATTAATATAAGCAGTATTTTATAGATATGACTTGTTTAGGAATCTTGTCCACTAGCTAATTTGATATATTAAGTTACTTTTCGTAATTTTATGGCTAACAACAGATAATTATATATAGCAAAGGAAAAATCTGGGCGTAAAGGGGTTAAGCATGAGTGTCTGTTGGAAAGTGTTGCGGCGGTCCGTGGAAGTTATGATAGGGGGTGCACAGCAATGTCAGGGAGGCTGCTCCACTGGTGTACCATGTTGTGGTAAAGGTTCACATTTATACTCTGCGTACTATAGCCTATTTTATTTATTATGGTCAAAATGCAGTAAGGAAGCCACGCCCCCTGCCTCCCCTTCTATTCTACGGGGCAGCTGATTGGTGCATTCCTCGTATCATCACTACCAATCACAATATCTTCACTACTTAACAGCGGCGTGACCACTGGACAGCAATCTTCACTACAAAGGGATTTTTTATTTTGTCACCCTCTGTAGTGTAGATTGCTCTGTCCAGTGGTCACGCACTGTTAAGTAGTGAAGATATTGTGATTGGTAGTGATGATACGAGGAATGCACCAATCAGCTGCCCCGTAGAAAAGAAGGGGAGGCAGAGGGCGTGGCTTCCTTACTGCATTTTGACCATAATAAAAAAAATAGACTATAGTCGACCCATAGTTTTGGAGAATTTTTTAGGCTTTAAATATTGACTTATAGGCCGACACATACGGTACACGCTCTTATTCAACAATATATTAATTTTTATAGGTAAACTCTCACTTTTACGTACCTCTATATAACTAATTTCGGCCTTAACAAATTTTTTATGCCAGTCTGGTATATGCGGTGATTTACAGAATATGTTGGGTAAATGCTGGGTCTGGTTCAGTACAGCATGTAAGTATTGTTTTAATTTCCCTGTATGCATGTAGGCTGCATGTAAGTATGTGAACTTTCATTTAATGTAACGAACAAAGTACATAATACACGGAAATGGTCGGAAATAGCGAACTTTCACCATATAACGAACAAAGTTTGTTATACGCGAAAAGTTTGGATCCCTGGGAAATGTCTGGTTCTCTGATATAACGTCACCTTCCCCCAATTGGTTCATTACAGCAAGGGCTTACTGTACTGTCATTACTTGAGGCACTGCTGGCTGGTCATCTCATACTGAGAATATACATAAGAACATAAGAAAATAAGGAAGCTACAAGAGGCCGTGAGACCTACACGAGGTAGTTCCTGTTACTTAACTCTACCTATATCCACCTCTCTTCCCCATCCATGAATTTATCCAGACTCCTTTTAAAGACCCCAATAGACTCCGCATTGACCACCTGACGACCTAGAGACATTTACAGAGATGAACTGGTAAAAGAATGTTGTAGTAGACTCCCTAAAGTTTAATTTGATAAGGAAACACTTAGAGATGGATGTTTGCCTTTATTTTGATATTGTTCTGAGGCAACCTTGGTCCTGTCATTGCCTTGGGAAGACACCACTTCTAAGAATGTTTCTTTGTATGCATGAAAATCTTTGCTTGATGACATACTTTTATAGTGTGAAATTTATCTGAATTGTTTTTTAGAATATCGGCTTCAAAGTTGAGGACAGAATTATAAATCAGATAATGCCACTACATCTGTCTGTTGATGAATCATTGCCTCTTCAGGTTCTTGTTCTGCATGAAATTTTTCCCTAGAATGGTGTTGATCAAATATCAAGTTGGATTCAGTTTATGGAAGAGGAAGAGTCTTTGAAGCATGTCTAAGATCAGCATTGCTGTGTGCAGAGCTGGGCACTAAATACAGGGAATGTATTTAAATACTAAATACATGGGAGAAATGTATCTAAATACTAAATACATTTCATGAATGTATTTAAATACTAAATACATTTCATGAATGTATTTAAATACTAAATACATTTCATGAATGTATTTAAATACTAAATACATTTCATGAATGTATTTAAATACTAAATACCAAGTACATCAATTGTATTTAAATACATCTGTAAATAAATTTTAAATACACACAAATTTTAACGTTAGAAAAAATGGATTTCCTTAGGATTTCCTTCGATTTTTGCGTTTCCTTAGAAATTTTCTTCTCAGGCCTAAATTTCCTTGAAAGTGGAAACACTGGTTCACTGTAACATCAGGATTGCCAGATAGTTGGGCAGGTTTATGGCCAAATTAACTGATAAAAAAATATTAACATTTTTATATTATGAGTATTTAAATACAATGTATTTAATGAAAACCAATATATTTATAAATAAATTTCTAAATACACAAATGTATTTGAATACGTATTTAAATACAAATGTACTTAAATACTGCCCAGCTCTGGCTGTATGGTTCTGAGACATGGGCTTTGACGAAGAAGTTGGAGGATGTGTTGGTTGGGTGATGGGAGAATGTTGAGATATATGACTGGGATCACATGGAGAGATGAAGTGTCCAGTGAAGAGGTGGCAAGAACATGTGGATTGAAGGAGCTGAGTACAGCGCCGAGAGTAAGGCGATGGAGGTGGTTTGGGCATGTGAAGAGGAGGGAAGGTGGTGAGGCATTGGGGAGAGCTATTAGAGTGGAAGTGCCAGGTCGCCGTCCACCGGGCAGGCCAAGGAAGACATGGAGGCAGTGTGTTGAAGAGGATCTGGCAGCATTGGGCATTGAAGAGGCTGAGGCAATGGATAGAGATAGTTGGAAGCATATCATCGGCCGTCTAACCTCATCAGATATTATGGGAAATATGTTGAACAGAAAGATGATGATTCAGTGGAAGGAAGTTTCTAGCACTAGTATGATGACAGCAGCATGTGTGGTGGGCAGAGTGAACACCGGCCCTGCCTTGCCACTAGCTATGAACCTGCCTGCCTCTTGTGATAGCTTGTTGTGGATTTGAATTATTAGAATGGAAGTCTAGGAAGTATTTAGGAAGTACAGTAAAACATCTCGTATTCGGACTAATTGGGCCAAGGAGTGGTTTGAGTAATGCAAGGACCCGAATAATGCGGGATAAAAAATAAAAAAAGGCAAAACTATATGCTCAGTGATGGATCATAAAAGCTCTGCCTGGCTGCCTGGGTCTCTCTCTAAAAAAAGGAGGAGGTCCGAATAATGAGGTGTCCGATTAAGAGAGGTTTTACTCAAGTTATGTTGACTCATAAAATGCCTATTTTATTATCTAAGTGCAGTTTTGTTGATTGGCATTAATATTCTGAAGTGAGTGATGTCAATTATTTGTTTTAACGTAGAGGTTATTAGACAATGTTATTCAGGATTTGTTGATGCATCCAAAGCTAATGCGGATATTTTTTTTAATAATGTTAGCTATGATATTTTCCTGCTATTAATCGCCTGCATAATTCACTCGGAGGAAGAAAGCTATGATAGAAACCATAGGATTACAAAATTATTATTATTTACTAATCATTTAGTGTCGGCTCACCCCCCCTCCCCTCTCTCTCTCTCTCTCTCTAATGATAAGGGTTTATGGAATGTCGCCGATGGGAATTCTCGCCGAAACACCAACCTAGAACTCTCGCCCACGTGAAAATTTAAACCTAACCTGGACATTGGCACCTAACTTAACCTAACTGATCAAGCTATTGCTAGTATTTAATCCCTGAATGCAGAAGCACAGGTAAAACCTGATTAAATGCATATATTGGGTCCTGTAATATCAAGAATTGGAACACTCGACGACGGAGGCGAGAGTTCCGATCGGCGAGAGTTCCGATCGGCGACAGTTCCAGGTACCATGATAAGGCCCCACCCATTAGGCTGCTGCTGCTGATGCTGACTGTTGTTGTTTCCTTTGCAGCGTCGGAGGTAGCTAGGTGAAGCAGCAAGAGCCAAGGATCATCCTCATCAAGATCATGCTCATTACCTCAAAATTATTGCTCGACACTGTTGAATGTGCAGAGTTCCAAATTGAGCCTCGACGTCTCATCGCCATGTTCCTGTGAGGCGCAGAAGCTCCCGGGAGATCATTGTAAAGTGACAAGCTCATCATCATTGTGGAGTTCATGTTCCATTGTTCAGCCATGAGGAAGCAGCCTGGAGGTCATCCTATTCACTGTCCATTGTGTGCCAAGTAAGGAGATGAGAATGCAGATGGTTCCCTCAATATTTCAGTGTCAAGAACAGGAAGGGTGGAGTGTAAAATATTGCAATTAGGCTGATTTCCTTGTCATTGTTTATCCAATACTGCTCACACAAGTCTTGATATTAATGTTTGTGAGTAGTAGTGTGTGGGACAACACTTCTAGTAGCCGTCTTAGGAGTATAAATCATGAACATTGTCTTTGCACAGTAAGCATCCGGCTCACCGGTGTGAACCACTTGGTCATGGGTTGATGTACACACTTCAAAAAGACATGTGCATGTACACACGTCATTCAAGGCGTGTCCTGTGTGATATGTACACATGCAAAGTGTGCATTATTGTGTGCAATAATAGAGGGAAGAGGCTGGCAGACTGTTGATCATTGGTGCCCTTTGCAATAAGTAATCAGTTCATTACTTTTATTTGTGTTCAGGCCGCGTGTGTGACAGGTCGCTGACCTGGGGGGCAAAGGTGATGTGTTCCCTGAACACATAACATCACAAATATCCTCAAATAATCCACACTAAAATGATGTTGCTTTCAAAGTTGCCTAGCCATTATTCAGACAGTGATTAGCTGCAAAGTCCACGTGGTAATATGTCCTGGTCAAAGGCTGAACATTCACTGATGAGAAACTCTCAAAGAGAGAGAAAAAAGCATGAAATTGCTCAAAGGGGAAGCTCGAGTGGCAGGCTGCGGGCCGCCCGGTGTGTGACGGCCGCCACAAGCTTGAGTGGCGGGCTGCGGGCCGCCCGGCGTGTGACGGCCGCCACCACCTTCCTTAATGAGCACAGTGTTTAGGTATAACAAAGTGGAAGGCTAGTAGTGGTTGTCTGTATAGTGATGACTTGTTCATGGCATCAGACTTATCACATTTTTTGATCCCTGAATTAGGACATCATCATCTCACGCACACATATTATCATTGTCATGGTTTAACAGGCTTTAATTATTGTATTGAATGGTTTCATAAGATGAGTAGCGCCAAACCCTGCACTGCAGGGACCTAAAGCAACACCAACAGCCACAAATGTATTGTACAAGTGAGTATAGCTTTGATGATTTCAAATTTATGATCTTATTATCATTATTGTTATCAATTTTATCTTTATTATTATTATTGGTATTATTATTACTACTGTTATTATTATTATTACTATTATTTTTATTTTTATTATTATTATTGATTGAGTTACCCTGGGTTTCCAGAGAGCCTTGTGTTCACGCTGGGCGAGTGATCCAGATAGAGGTGAAACAGTGGCAATGAATATTGATGTATGTTTTTTATGGTTGTTTTAGAACCTGAAATTTTTTATCTGCCTTGGCTTTCGCTCATTGTTTTTTAGGAAACAAATAGTTATGCTTTTATGGTAAGTTACTGATGGCCGATGGACGGCAACACTTGTGCGGAAGAACAGACTGAAAAATACAAGACTGAAGTCATTGAGAACTTGACTATTAATTCACATTCATGAAATGAAATATATAAAATGATTCATAAGCAGTGCAGGGGAAAGAAGCCATGTTTCATGCACCTGTTTGTCATGAATCATGTTTCCAACACCTGGAAGGAAGCTGACCACACTGGACAAAGCAGATGGACCTAATCACTATGCCATGCCTAAACAGCTTGGCCATTTTTACTTCACAAGTATCAAAGAGATTTAGAACATAATGTAAAATTTGGAACATGAAAATATATCTTTTCCTAATTTAGGAATTGGCCTCTAGAACTGTCAATAATAACAAGAATTGCACATTTTCATGTGTTTGAGATAGTATTTGTAGTAAATACATTTGAAAGCAGGTTATGGGTGAAATATAATATAAAAAAGATTTGGAAGATAAAGCAGAGCCCCCTGCCTGCCTGTCTGGCCCTGGCCTTGGCAGTGCCGAGCACCAAGCAAAGCCCCCTGCCTGCCTGTCTGGCCCTGGCCTTGGCAGTGACGAGCACCAAGCAAAGCCCCCTGCCTGCCTGTCTGGCCCTGGCCTTGGCAGTGCCGAGCACCAAGCAAAGCCCCCTGCCTGCCTATCTGGCCCTGGCCTTGGCAGTGCCGAGCAGCAGAGCCTGGAGCAGGTCTTGGTGGTGCCATGGGGCGGAAAGTTGTCCATGCAAAGCTATGGCAGGCCAGGGCAATCAACGCATTAGGGGCCACCTTGTAGCTTATATCTTGCTTCTTTACTTTTTTTATTGTAAACGATGATGCACGTGGAATGACAGCCCCATCTGCAGGTCTGCACTGGGGAAAAAATCTGTTATTCAATGATTGAACCTTGAGTTCAGACTTCATTACAAACCAGAGTTTGGCGATGGCCTAGTGAGGGTGAAAGAAAGGAAAGTCACATGGTCTTCAAGTGAGGCTCCACTGCTGGATGAGGCCAGAGGGCCAGCTGAGTGCAGCTGCCACACAGGTGTCCAGACCTGGCAGCGGCAGGTCTGGGTGGCAGTCCCAGGCAGAACCACACACTAGCGTCCTGGCAGTGGTGAAAAGGCTGAAGTGATTACAAAAATCACAATAGTACCACTTTGTAGGCTATTCAGTCTTAAAAATTATGAATATGAATTTCATTTGTACTGACACTGCAAGTGTTCAGGGATTTTCAGATCATGACTACAGAGTGCATGGAAGTTTGTCCCATGGCAAGTTCCAGACATGGGACAAAGAAAAGATTGTTTTGACGTTTTGTACATCCAATGTATTTATTTTAAGCAATCATGTATTTTGATTAGGTTGGGCAATGTAAAACAGTAGTTTTGGGAAGAGACAGGAAGCTTTTGCCACTGAGGAGTGACTGTGCAGGCACAGGAGCTTCGGGAGTCCCTCACGAGGGGACATGCATGCACATGTCCAGTCTGAACAATGCACGCTGGCTACTTTGAGCCTGAGACGGGAATCCCAAACTTAGTTTCGAGGTTACTACTGTGGTTTCTTGGCATCTTAGACATAACTATAACTCAGATAAGTTTTATAAAGCAGTAGTGGTAAAGTTGGTAATAGAGTTGATATTGATTATTGTAACAGAAACTTCAAAGCTAACGTTGAAGCAAAGTTAGGCTTTCTGTCAGGGCTGTAGCAGTGAAACAAACAGACAATAATGTTTCTCAGTCATAATAGTCTGTCTTGAATATTGTAGTGGGGTTTTTTTCTCTTAAGGGATAGAGCTGGCTGTACAAATGCTAAATTTTCAAAAAATAGATAAAAAACTGATATTACATATAAAGAATATCATGTTTTTTTATTGTTGAAAATGAATGTAATAGTTATTGCGTATTTATTTAAAAGTTCCACAGGAGTCGCCAGTTTGTTTTCAGATGATGATAGAGTCTTGTGGGAGAAGTCTTGTGGGTGACCGCTTGTGCAGGCTCTGAATTACCCTTGCTCAGGTATCATTTTGTCCACAACACAGATCTCTCACAAGATGCTTCCCTACACACACGTCAGCTGTCCATGACTTAGGAATAGTTGTACAGGCTAGGGAACTGGCACACTGCTTCTCTTGAGTTTCACTTCAACTTGTCCATGTAACCCAACACTGTAGCCGTGTCTTTACAATCCTAACACACACAAGACGGAAAATATCAGCTGCATTTTTCTTTCATGGTGTTTAGGTTTGCCTTTTCTCTTGTTCAAATAGTTATACAGTAAAACCTCTCGTATTCGGACTTTGACATTATTCGGACCTTCTCTTTTTTTTATATACACCTAGATTTTTTATTTTTTTTATTTTTTTTTAGGGGTCGAAATTTCCTAGCTAAATATTCACCTATATATATATATATATATATATATATATATATATATATATATATATATATATATTATATATATATATATATATATATATATTTTTATATTTTTATTTTTTTTTATTATATATATATACACATATCCCCCCATATATAATCCCCACATTATTCAGATCCTTGCATTACTCGGACCACTCCTTGGCCCAATTAGTCCGAATATGAGAGGGTTTACTGTACTTGAATTATCTGATGTCATTATTTTCATTGCTTTTGAACTATACATTCCCAGTTTGATTCCTTGACATCATTGGTCAAGTCACCATAAAGTTGAGGTTACATCTTGTCAACACTTAAATTACAGGCAGCTTTTCTGTCAATACATTTTCCTTCATTCTTATTTACAGATTTAGAGATGCTCAGTTTTTTTCTTCTTTGTCGGATATCACTTTTTCAATTAGACATGAGAAGCCTGCTCCCCGTGTCATGGCAGGAGCCTGTGTTGAGCCAGACGTGCGTCGTGCCACAGTGCATGGCCTCGGCCTGACCTGCATGAGGTACATGTGCAAGATGACAGGTCCTGTATTGTTCAGTGATCTTTTGTTTGTTTTATCGTCTGTTCTATTCATTTATCTGTCAAACATGTTCCAGTGAATAATTTTTTAAGTGAATTAATAATCTGTGATCCAAGATTATGGTGGAAGCTAAGACTGTACATTGAGCTGTAGGTGTAATACCTGTACATAGACTCCCACTGTACATAGAACTACTTCTCATTGTTTCGTAAGTTTTCTACTTTTTTCCAGGCTGTAAAATGATAAGAAATGCAGGTAATATATACATTATTTTATGTATGTATGTATCCATCTTACAAGGGTTTTAGGATACATATAATGCATACATATATATATATATATATATATATATATATATATATATATATATATATATATATATATATATATATATATATATATATATATATATATATATATATATATATATATATATATATATATATATAATTTGTCACTAGTGGATCCCCAATATAACAGCCACAGTTTGAAGGGTAGCCTGGCCAGGGCAGTGAGCGGTGTCCTGATGGAGACAGTGTGTCAAGTCCTCTGTTCCTCACATACAATTGTTTAGAATTGTCTCATCAGAAAATAGATCAAGAATTCAATATTTTGCTGCACAGTAAGAGGGACGTCCAGATTGGTCAAGGTTAGAAAATAGTGGTGGCTGTGCAGTGTCAGCGAGGGTTGTGCGTCAGTGATCCGTGTGTGCCACGTCCAGACAACCTGGCAACCCGATGGTTGTACTTACCACAACACAAGCACTTACCTTAACACAAGTACTTACCTGGTAGCACATGTGTTTGCCCCACGGCTACACCTTCAAAAGTATCTGGTGAGCCTTGAGTTACACATGACTGGCATGGTGGAGGCACCGCGGTGCGGTGGTGTGGCGGTGGAGGCACCGCGTGGGGTGGGTGTGGTGGGCGGCGGGGACCACCCTGGCCGAGGCCGAGGCTGCCTTCACACGGGTTGCTGTGACCCCTTGCTGTGTGTATTCATCCTTGGTGTTCAGATATGTCTTATATTTTGACTTAAGTGGCATCAATTCTGATACGAAAACTTTCCCTTTAATATGTGTGTTCTTGTATCTAATGGATTTGTACTTTCTTTACAATGTAGTGCAATGGTGATGTTTGGTCTGCCGTAGTGACTTGTACAGGGTTTGTTATGTTGGGGATTACTCAAAACTGAATATCTTCATAAGAAATAATTTGATGAATATGAGTGATTTTCTGCAAATAATATTTGATAACATTACAGCATATATAATTGAATTGGAAGTATGATTTCTATTATAAGATAGTATTGCAGCCTTAGGTTGTACTTTGCAGTGAATCCCAGCTCTCACTAGTGTCATAGAAGAGTGGGTGGGTCAGTAGTCGCCACAACAGCAGGAGAGCTTCATAATCAAACCTATCATGTCTAAGCTGCCTTTTTTTTCAATAATATTTTCATTCCATGACTGCTGTCATTGATATCACAGATTTTAGCATAAAAACTACAGAAGTACACTTATTCAAAGCAGTGAAATGTTATCATTTCTTTTTGGTAAATTTTCATAATCATTGAATTTTTGTCCACGTCTCCTGCAATGTTTTCATGCCAAACTAGTCACAAAGTCTTAGCATTCCTGTTAAGTAGACTGGTTATAATATGTAGCAGGATAATCATGAGTGTAGTGTGTGTAGGGTCATGAACCACCGGTGTCTTGGCACGGGTGGAGAGTGAAAGATGCAGTGCTGTAGTGCAGTAAATCCTTCAGCAGGTTTGACCACATTGCAGAGAGAGCCACGCTCAGCAGATTCTAAAAGCCGTGTCGTGACCTTGTCAGGGTCTCGGCACGGGTCAATCCATGAACTGCGGCACCAATGTCCCTCTAATTACAATTATGATCTTGCTAAATGTTGAGAGCTTTAAGAATGAGTTTTGTAACAAACCAAGAATTACAAAGAGGACTGTACAGGCTAATGTATTTAGTTATTGTTCTGTACAAGTATGTCTTAGGGCTTGCAGAAGGATTATCATTGCTTTGTTATTACATATTTGTGTCATTATTGCTGGAGTGAGGCCGCGCCCGCAGGCTGTGTGGCACCCGTGCAACACCCCGGGGTGCACCGTGTCAAAACCATACACAGTTTTTCCCATCTATTTAGGTATGAATTATTTTATACAAAGGGATGCTTTTCATTATATTCTCATCAATGTTTATATTTCTTCATTGTATTAGTGAGACATGCATGAATGTTGTTTTTATAAGATATATTTTAAGAAGCCCACTCTTCCCCCACTTTGCTCCTGCCCGGGTGTTTGGATATGACAATACTGTACCAGGCTCAGGTTTGCCGCGTTTCATGCAGACTGTCACGATGCAGGACACAAAGCTCTCTGTCACTGGCTCACGCCGCCCTCAGGAGATGGTGCACTCTTCCATGTCAGGGCTGTCAACACTTTATATCATGTGGGATTAATCTTTGTTCTTTACTTGAGTATTGGTTGATGTATTACCATAAATGAATTGTATTTTACTTTCAAACACATGCCTCGTGGAAGATGTTCCAGGATATAGTGTAGTAAGTAGGTAGTTGTGGCGGAGCTCTGTAGTTCAAGTGGGAAAAAAAGTCCATTTCACAATACCACATAACAAACCTAGCAGAGTTGTGTGATGAATCTTGATATCTTTTAAGTGTGTGGCCTGTGTATTGGGTCTAGGGAAGAGCCGTGTCTTTGTCACATACAGAGGATAGATGAAGTGAATATGCTTTGTTTGGAAATAATATGTTAGAATATTTACAGTCCACCAAATCATGGGCAAAATTCAATATAAACATGACTAAATCTGTTCTGTGTTAGGTTGTGTCTGTTCCTTGTTAGAGAATTGTGCCAAGAGATACCATCAGTAACTATGTCTGTAGCGTGTAATGAGTGAATCGTAACAATTAACACTTTATGACATGAAAGGCCTGAAAATCAGGTTGATGTGTGTGTCATTTTTCTGAACATCATGTATAAATCAGTCTCTTAGTCCTCTGTCTGCTTCATGTCATGTTGCGATGAGTCAGCACACCAAGTGGAGAGCCGGGGAGGGGCGTCCCGGGTGGAGCAGCGGCGGCGCCCACCACTTCTTTGTATTGCTTCCAACAGCTTAGCACAGCCTTGGGCTGAGGGCGGGAATGGAAGATGGCCAGTACCTGAGCTTCAGCAGCTTCAAAGCTCTTTAAGCTTTGCCATACCATTGTAGCTGTCAAGCTGTTATCATTATTATTACTGTAATTATTATTATTACTTTACTTTATTTCCCCAATATAATTCAGTTACAAATACAGTAGAAATATGATATATATAGTTACACACACACTGCCGTTGTGGTCCTGGGTTTGTCACTTGATGTGCGCAGGTTTGAGCCCCGCTCATGGCTCTTAATTCTTTCCCTGGAAATGCGGGCAGTTACTATCCCCCTTGAGCAAGGGGATGGGGTGTGTGGTGTGTAAGGTCCCAGCTTTATCCAAAGATTGGCCTAAATGAACTCTAACCTCTGCATGAGGGTAACAGCCGGCCTTCACGTGTTGAAGGCCGTGGGTGGTGAATTACACACTTCAATGTTGCACACCAGTCTGCATGAAAGGTGACCACAGCATCCCGTCAATAGACTGATATCAGAGCTTGAGAACATGCGTGTCACTAGCTTCTTTGATTAGCTAGCATGTTACAACTCACTACATGGTACGTACAAAGTTTTCTAGCTTTCTAGGTGGTGATTATTTACAGAATCTTATTGTTTTGTTCAAGTTGCATTTTGTTGTATCCGTAAATGTAACTAGAAATAGGCGTTATGGTTCTCTGTTCCTTATTTTGATAATTCCATCCCTAATTGTAATGAGTCAACCTTAACTGTTATGAGTCAACCAAAGCATTGTAAGGGGGAAGGTAGTCAGGGTATATTGTAGTAATGAGAGCTTCAAGTTATTGCAGCTCATTGCAAGATAACAAGAGTGTCACATAAAGAACCCGGCCCTCCCCCGCAAAAGTTGTCCCGAGAGTGTAGCATTTAAATGTGACCAACAGGAGGGTGTGTGGCCCAGCCTGGCACCAAGGGGGGTGTGAGGCAAGTCACTGTGCCCGTCACTACCGCAGTGCCAGAGCGTGATCAGTGCACAGCCACCTTCATGTGCACAGCCACCTTCACGTACACAAGGCCACAGTCCCGCCCCGCAACAAGACAAGCGCGGGGCAGGACTAGTACATGTGGCACAGATGAAGCGATGAGGGGTTAGAGTTTACCACATTTTCATCTTCGCTAATGTTCCAACTTTCATCCTGCCAGAAACTCGGTGAAGCTTGACGTCTTTTCATGACTGCCGGTCACTCCACGGCACACGTCGCCCAAATCTACACTTGCTCTTGACTGTTATTTTGCAAAACAATATAGGTATAATACAATCTGCGTGAGCTGTGTCCCTTGTGGAGGTCTCCTTTATTAGCCACGGGGTGTCTCGGCTGCATAGGATCAAATACAAGAATGTTAGAATGTAGTAAGATTAGTTTTTTTGCCATCACAGATGTGTCGCACGAATTTAATCTTGAAAGGAAAATGGCTATCTGCTTTTCATACTATGCTGTTATCATCTTTTTTTTTTGTTCCCAAACTCTTCAATCCTGCTCCTGTACAATGTAATTTTCTTGCAATTGATTTTTTGTATTTTTCTCACTTGGTCGCTGCCAAATGATTCTTCGTTGTTCAGATCATCCCCGTCATGTTATTCTTTCATTTTTATATATTGTGTGTCATGAATTCTCTCTCTCTCTCTCTCTCTCTCTCTCTCCACACACACACACACACACTTCTTGCTGTCAAAACTAAACTAGGTAAACACACACACATCTGAACTCTTTGATTACAAACTCCATTCGGTATACAAACAGATGTTCAAGTTGTTTACATTTAGAGCATGATACACATACACACACACCTCTAATCCCCTCCCCCTCCCCCTCCCTCTCGTCCGCATCAAAAAATAGTATCGGTGTTAGTGTGTTTGTAGGATTTGTAATGCGGCTGATCCATCTGGCTTGGTACTTTAATACCTCAATTATTTATGTGAATGTTGTAAGGAATATACTCTGTTCTATAAAAGCCTTGATTTTTACTTGTCCTTGTGATGTGTGATGTGCAGGGTGGTGTGATGTGCAGGGTGGTGTGTGTGATGTGCAGTGTGGTGGTGTGTGATGTGCAGTGTGGTGTGTGTGATGTGCAGTGTGGTGGTGTGTGTGATGTGCAGTGTGGTGGTGTGTGTGATGTGCAGTGTGGTGTGTGTGATGTGCAGTGTGGTGTGTGTGATGTGCAGTGTGTGTGATGTTGTGATGTGCAGTGTGGTGTGTGTGATGTGCAGTGTGGTGTGTGTGTGATGTGCAGTGTTGGTGTGTGTGATGTGCAGTGTGGTGTGGGTGATGTGCAGTGTGGTTGGTGTGATGGATGGCAGTGTGGTGGTGTGTTGTTGATGTGGTGGTGTGTGATGTGCAGTGTGGTGGGGGTGTGGTGTGATGTGCATGTGGTGTTTTGTGATGTGCAGGTGGTGTGTGTGTGATGTGTAGTGGTGGTGGTGTGTGTGATGTGCAGTGGTTGGTAGTGAGTGTGTGTGATGTGCAGTGTGGGTGTGTGTGTGCAGTGTGGTATGTTGTGTGCAGTGTGGTGGTGTGTGTGTGATGTGCAGTGTGGTGTTTGTGATGTGTCAGTGTGGTGTGTGATGTGAGTGGGTGGTGATGTGCAGTGTGGTATGTGTGATGTGCAGTGTGGTGTGGTGTGTGTGATGTGCAGTGTGGTGTGTGTGATGTGCAGTGTGGGGTGTGTGATGTCAGTGTGATGTTGGATGGTGCATTGTGTGTGTGGTGATGTGCAGTGTGGAGTTGATGTGCAGTGTGGTGGTGTGATGTGCAGTGTGGTGTGATGTGCATGTGGTGTGTGATGTGCAGTTGGTGTGTGTGATGTGCAGTTGTGGGATGTGTGTGTGCAGTGTGGTGTGTGATGTGCAGTGTTGGTATGTGTGATGTGCAGTGTGGTGTGTGTGATGTGAGCATGTGTGGTATGTGTGATGTGCAGTGTGGGTGTGGATGTGCAGTGTGGTGTGTGTTGCAGTTGGTGTGTGTGATGTGCAGTGTGGGTGTGTGATGGTGAGCTATAGTGTGGGTGTGTGATGTGCAGCTATAGTGTGGTGTGTGTGATGTGGCAGTGTGGAGTGTGTGATGTGCAGCTATAGTGTGTGTGTGTGTGAGTGTGGCAGCTATAGTGTGGTGTGTGTGATGTGCAGGGTGTGTGTGTGATGTGCAGCTATAGTGTGGTGTGTGTGATGTGGCAGTGTGGAGTGTGTCATGTGCAGCTATAGTGTGGTGTGTGTGATGTGCAGCTATAGTGTGGTGTTGGTGCTAGTGTGGGGGTGTGCTGTGGTGATGTGCAGCTATAGTGTGGTGTGTGTGATGTGCAGCTATAGTGTGGTGTGTGTGATGTGCGCTATAGTGTTGTGATGTGTGTGTGATGTGCAGCTATAGTGTGGTGTGTGTGATGTGCAGGGTAGTGTGTGTGATGTGCAGCTATAGTGTGGTGTGTGTGATGTGCAGGGTAGTGTGTGTGATGTGCAGCTATAGTGTGGTGTGTGTGATGTGCAGTGTAGTGTGTGTGATGTGCAGCTATAGTGTGGTGTGTGTGATGTGCAGCTATAGTGTGGTGTGTGTGATGTGCAGCTATAGTGTGGTGTGTGTGGAGTGTGTGATGTGCAGCTATAGTGTGGTGTGTGTGATGTGCAGCTATAGTGTGGTGTGTGTGATGTGCAGCTATAGTGTGGTGTGTGTGTGCATCATGATGTGCAGTGTGGTTTGTGATGTGCAGTGTGTGTGTATGTGGGGTGTGTGATGTGCAGTCAGTGGTCTAGCCTGTAAAAATAATACAAGTTTAATTAGGATAAATATCGCAAGTGGCAGAAGGGTTGATTAGTGCATTCCTCTCAAGAATAATTATCACCATTTATCATGACGTGGCTCCTGATTGCAGCCTTCCTGATAATACTTCTTGCGTAGTAATGATACTGTTTAACATTATGACAAACCCCCTCATTAATTGGCTTCACTAATTTCTCCTACGAATTTGCAAAAGTAAGCTGCTGCAATAATTGGTAGCTAATATAAGATTGGTGTATATGGAAAATCGGGTCATATAATATGGTAGTGTTAATACAGTTAATATATATTTAGCATCGGGAGACATGGCAATGCTTGTTTGTGTAGGCTATGCTATGGTCATACATTAAAATAAGACAACTAACCATGCACGTATGCCTATATATAACAGTACTATATACCAGGAAAAAGAAAAGGGAAAAAATCATATGCAAAAACCCCATTTCTATAGCATGCATAATTATTACAGTAACACAACGACCTTTTTTCTACCTATGATATGGGGGATTACAGCTGACACTCACGTAGGACAAAATAAAAAAGCTGTATTTACTTGTGTATTCATTTTCTTTTTATAGGGTAGATTGAAGGCCACCCAGATCACGATTGAGACCAAGGAAGCTAGAGAACGACTGAGACCAAGGAAGCTAGAACACGACTGAGACCAAGGAAGCTAGAGAACGACTGTGATACCAATTAAGGAAGCTAGAGAACGACTGAGACCAAGGAAGCTAGAGAACGACTGAGACCAAGGAAGCTAGAGAACGACTGTGATACCAAGGAAGCTAGAGAACAACGAGACCAAGGAAGCTAGAGAACACGTGATACCAGAACTAGAGAACGACTGAGACAAGGAAGCTAGAGAACGACTGAGACCAAGGAAGCTAGAGAACGACTGTGACCAAGGAAGCTAGAGAACGACTGAGACCAAGGAAGCTAGAGAACGACTGAGACCAAGGAAGCTAGAGAACGACTGAGACCAAGGAAGCTAGAACACGACTGAGACCAAGGAAGCTAGAGAACGACTGTGATACCAAGGAAGCTAGAGAACAACTGAGACCAAGGAAGCTAGAGAACAACTGAGACCAATGAAGCTAGAGAACGACTGAGACCAAGGAAGCTAGAGAACGACTGAGACCAAGGAAGCTAAGAAGGACCAAGTAAGCTGAGACTGCCCAGATGAGACCCAAAGAAGCTAGAGACGTCTGAGACCCAAGGAGCTAGAGACCGCACGATGAGACCAAGGAAGCTAGAGACCGCCCAGATGAGATCCAAGGGAAGCTAGAGACCGCCCAGATGAGATCCAAGGAAGCTAGAGACCGCCAGATGAGATCCAAGGAAGCTAGAGACCGCCCAGATGAGACCCAAGGAAGCTAGAGACCGCCCAGATGAGACCCAAAGAAGCTAGAGACCGTCCAGATGAGACCCAAGGAAGCTAGAGACCGCCCAGATGAGATCCAAGGAAGCTAGAGACCGCCCAGATGAGATCCAAGGAAGCTAGAGACCGCCCAGATGAGACCCAAGGAAGCTAGAGACCGCCCAGATGAGACCCAAGGAAGCTAGAGACCGCCCAGATGAGACCCAAGGAAGCTAGAGACTGCCCAGATGAGACCCAAGGAAGCTAGAGACCGCCCCAGCTGATGAGACCCAAGGAAGCTAGAGACTGCCCAGATGAGACCCAAGGAAGCTAGAGACCGCCCAGTGAGACCCAAGGAAGCTAGAGACTGCCCATGAGACCCAAGGAAGCTAGAGACCGCCCAGATGAGACCCAAGGAAGCTATATAGAACGCCCAAGGAGACCCAAGGAAGCTAGAGACCGCTCAGATGAGACCCAAGGAAGCTAGAGACCGCCAGATGAAGGAAGCTAGAGACCGCCCAGATGAGACCCAAGGAAGATAGAGAACGACTGATGAGACCCAAGGAAGCTAGAGAACGACTGAGACCCAAGGAAGCTAGAAACCGCCCAGATGAGACCTAAGGAAGCTAGAGACCACCCAGATGAGACCCAAGGAAGCTAAAGACCGCCAGATGAAGGAAGCTAGAGACCGCCCAGACTCAGACCGTCCAGGCCCAGACCGAGTCCCGAGGCTGGGTGATGAAGGAGTGACGTCACAAGACACAACACACAGTATGGTGGTCGACCGCTCGGGGTGTGTGGCAATATGTAGTGGTTCTCAGGTTGTCCAGGCGTTCCCGTGTGCTTAGTGTGAGTGTGTGTCATGGTCAAGATGAAGAATAGAGTGGCAGGGACCATTATCAGGTCTCGTCGCATCGTTAAAGAAGGCATGGTGGTGAGTATTAAGCTGTTTACACCTGTCCCATTTTCCCGTCATCCTGTCTACTCTACCATGACGCTATTCCCTCATCTGCTGTGGCCTCCATTATACTTATTATTATTTTATTGCTTGTTATACGTCGTGTGTGGGTTCCTGTGTGGGTGTGTTTCTGTTTGTACATTATAGGCGGTTATTCACTTTTTTCCTGTTGACATTTCGACCATTACGTCATCGTCGTTATGGGTCACGCCTTCATAGCCGGCCTGGTTGGGTTACAGGGAGTTTCTTACACAAATTGTTTCGTACCCGGGTTTTGTTAGTTGTTTCGTACTCTGATTTTGAGTTTTTTCGTACATACCTGGTGTCGAATCGTAACTCTAGTAATCAAGTTCAACTCTGAGCTGAGTGTACGAAACGACTATGGTTTCATATAGACTACGAAACAACTTTTTGGTGTACGAATCTACTGGTGTACGAAACAACTTGTGTACGAACTGACTGCACCCCTAGTTGTACTGCAGCTTAAAGGGTAAAACTGCATTAACACTGCTCCAAGCTGATCTGAATGACGTTACAGCAGCATATAGTACACTTTCTGTACTTCATATCGGCCAAGGTTCCAGTGTGCGGTCAGGCCTCGAAATCGGTGGATGCCCAATAACGAAATTGGTATTATTTTACGATGGCACCAAACTTCCCACACAATTGGGAGCATGGTTTTTGTTTACCTTATTGTATTCTAAGAGACATTTTCTCTTTGAGCTTTCCGTCGCAAATTAATAGTTTCGGAGATATAGAACATTTTAGGTGGGGGGAGGAATATGTCTCCTTGTTTACAAAATGCCTCCCGCTTCCTCTTCTTGTGACCTGCATCGCTTTTGTTTGGTATTTTATTAAACTTTTATTATTGGACCCAGTTAGGAGGTTAAAGGTTAGGTAAGGTAAGGTTAGGTTAGGTTCAGGTTAGGTTAGGTTGGTTAGGTTAGGTAGCCACAGGTGCGCCTCCGAAACAAAAGCGATGCAGGTCACAAGAAGAGGAAGAGGGAGGCATTTTGTAAACAAGGAGACATATTCCTCCCCCCACCTAAAATGTTCTATATCTCCGAAACTTGATTTGCGACGGAAAGCTCAAAGAAAAAATGTCTCTTAGAATACAATAAGGTAAACAAAAACCATGCTCCCAATTGTGTAGGGAAGTTTGGTGCCATCGTAAAAATTTACCACGAAATTTTACGAATTGTTTAGGTACCTCAGACTTTGTAGAGGCAGTGTGGCTTAAACAGGCCTAGAACATAAGCAAATAAGGAAGCTACGGTCTCTTGTAACTTCCTTATTTTCTTATGTTATTCTGTTTTAGGCCTATTTAAACCACACTGCCTCGACAAACTCTGAGCTGCCTGAAACATTCGGTAAAATTTCGTTATTGGGCAACCACCGATTTCGAGTCCGATACTTAGTTTTCCTGAATAGTTTGATGTGCATTGAATGAATCTGGCACTTGTTTTTGTCGGAAATGAATTTTTGTTTACAGGGTGTTTTTGACAGACATCTCTCCATCATCTTGTATTTTTGTCTTTCACTTCGTTGTCCTTTCCTAAGCTCCCCTTTCTTTCCTAATCTGTTTCTAGGACAATCATTGGTATTATTTTACACTAGGACCGAAATTGCCTACACAATTGGGAGTGTGGTTTCTGTTTACCTTATTGGATTCTAGGAAACATTCTCTCTATGAACTTCCGTCGCAAATCACAACTTTTGGAGATAATGACATGTTATTTATAGGGAGGAGAGAGACAAGTGTTTACGTCCGCCACACTCTTCCTCTTGTGACCTGCATCGCCTCTGTTCTTCCCTTGCCGCGGACACTTTTTTAATGCAGATTTGGCTTTAGTTAGGTGGTTAAAACGTGGGAATAGGTTAGGTTAGGTTAGATTAGTGAGTCTAAAAGTGGGGTTAGGTTAGTTTAATTTTCATATCTCATATACACTCCTTCCTATCAAAAACGTCTTATATCTCCGAAAGTAGTGATTTGCGACTGAAGTTCACAGAGATAATGTTTCTTAGAATCTATTAAGGTGAACAGAAACCATACTCCCAATTGTGTAGGGAATTTCGGTCCTAGTGTAAACATTTACCCAATCATTTGTTGTTTCTATAGATTTCATTTCCTATCGTTCAAAATCTTCATCTACCTTTCTTCCGCAGTCTTCAAGCACTCATTGTACTTTTTTCCACACTATGTATCCTTTCCCCCCTTTCTCCTTTGTTTTCTTCTGGGGCTTTATCGAATTTTTAGGTTCTTTTCTTCATAATTTCTTCTTTGACACAGATATTGACACCGATATTTTGAGGTATTGATGAACCCCTCGAGACCCAGAACGTAATTTCCATTGTAATTTGGGTACCATTAGATGATTTTTAGTTAATATAAGCAATGTTTTATAGATATGACCTGTTTAGTATCCTTGTCCACTAACTAATTTGGTATAATAAGTGACTTTTCTTAATTTTATGGCTCGACAACATACAATTTTATATGACAAAGGAAAAATCTGGGTGTGAAGGTGTTAAGGAGAAAACCCAGAGAGAAGTAAGAGTGACATGCATGGGTACGAGAGAGAAGTAAGAGTGACATGCATGTGGGTGCGAGAGAGAAGTAAGAGTGACATGCATGGGTGCGAGAGAGAAGTAAGAGTGACATGCATGGGTGCGAGAGAGAAGTAAGAGTGACATGCATGGGTGCGAGAGAGAAGTAAGAGTGACATGCATGGGTGCGAGAGAGAAGTAAGAGTGACATGCATGGGTGAGAGAGAGTGTGTTAGAAGGGTGTGTGAGCAGAGTGTCATTATTGAAGGAAGGGAAGATGTAGGAACACTTCATACCCTGCTGTGTGGAAGAAGAAGGGTGAAGAGCATCAGACTTAGAAGACATTACAGTTGTGATGTTGAAATTCAGTTCAGTTCAGTTGTGGGTCGGGAGTCTGGCCTTTTTCAACGGTTGCCGGTCAGAACGTCCACGGGTGAAACGTTACCCCACTGTCACCAAAACGTCCCGGTGAGAACGCTGTCTACCCTAAACCTACCTACGGTAACTAAACGTCCATTCCCATACCATACTAAACTAACTAACCTAACCTAACTAACTAACCCTAAACTAAACTAAACTAAACTAACCTAACCTAACCTAAACTAACCTAACCTAACCTAACCTAACCTAACCTAAACTAACCTAACCTAACCTAAACTAACCTAACCTAACCTAACCTTAACCTAACCTTAACCTAACCTAACCCAACCCTGTGGACGTTATGGTCATTCTGAACTATGGACGTTTTGACCCGTGGACGTTCTGACTGGCTACCTTTTCAACGGCACTCCCTGACGTGTTTCTTCTTGCTGTCTGGGTCTTTATTTAGTTGTCTTCTCTTATTCTATATTTTTTGTTTCTTTTTCTTTCTTCTTATTTTCTCTGGTCATCCAAAAAATGTTGATTCTTCGTTTTGCTTCTTCCACATTCCCATTTCCAAACAAATACTCTCCCACTATATCCTCTCTCTCCTCTATGTAAGGTTGTTGAAGTATTGAGGGAATGGGTGTGGAGGAATAGGGAGGAAGCTGCACATGAAATAGAACCAGCTGTCGTGCCGGTAAACAAAGGTGTAGTGATAGATACTATAGCACTCCGCTGCACTGTAAAAGAAGCATAGCTGGTCACACTTTTGGTCCTGGGGTGTGCGTTGTTAACCCCTTGAGACCCAGAACGTAATTTCCATTGTAATTTGGGTGTCATTAGACGATTTTGAGTGAATATAAACATGTTTTAAATAGATATGACCTGTTTAGTATCCTTGTCGACTAACTAGATTGGTATATTAAGTTACTTTTCTTAATTCTATGGCTAACAACAGATGATTTTATATAACAAAGGAAAGCTCTGGGTGTGAAGGGGTTAGTCCACTGTTTCCCCCAAGGCAGATGAGGATAATTGCTTGGTAAAGGGAGAGGGGAAGTCTTTTGCAATCTGATTTGGAGTTCCTTCATTACTGCAGCTTGGTTGTGCTCTCATGTCTCCTCTTTACCCTTTACTCTATGCCTTACACCCTTTACCCTACCCTTTATACTATGCCTCTTTAGGTCAGTGTGTTGGAGCTCAGTCTTCTTCATGGGGACAGTTGCCGCTCTGCAGTTCACCCCTTCACGCCCAGATCTTTCCTTGAATAATATAAAAAATCGTCTATTCTTAGCCATAGAATTACGAAAACTAAGTGAATATACCAAATTAGCTAGTGGACAAGGATACTAAACAGGTCATATCTATAGAATATTGCTTATAGTCACTAAAAATTGTTTAATGGTAGCTAAATTACATTACAATTACGTTCTGGGCCTCAAGGGGTTAAGAGACAAGTGACTGCCAGGACGCCTTAGTGTTGTTGTTGCTTCTCTCCTTCCAATGCAACCTTTGTACCTTTGTAGCCTGCCTGCCAGCTATCAACCCGTCACACACGTGCTCAGTGCCGTGCCTCATCACACCTGCCTTCCATGTCAGTGATGTGTTGTTGACCAGGGATGCCACTCTACATTTTCAGAAATCCCAAGACTGCCCCCCCAAAAATACCAAGATAGACTAAAATATCCCAAGGTCTTAAAAAATACATTGAAACTGAATCCTAAAAACGGTATATGTGCTTACCTTGAGATAAACAACTGAAGAAATACTTGAAAAATCCCCCCAAATCCCAAGATAGACAAAAAATATCCCAAGATCTTGGAGAAAATCCCAAGGAGTGGCATCCCTGGTGTTGATGTACATTGTGGGACGGTGGCAAGGAAGTACATGCGTAGAGCAATGAGTAAATCAAGTAAAGGTGAATATTCAGTCTTATAATGAGTCCGCACTTCCTGAACTATCTCGGCTAGTAAGCAGGGTAGAACAAGAAGTAACGGATTCCAGCTGGAAAAGCGTAGATTTAAAAAGGAAATAGGGAGAAACTGATTCACAAATAGGGTGGTGAATGATTGGAATGGACTAAGTCGTCAGGTGGTCAATGCGGAGTCTAATGGGGTCTTTAAAAGGAGTCTGGATAAATTCATGGATGGGGAAGAGAGGTGGATGTAGGTAGAGTTAAGTAACAGGAACTACCTCGTGTAGGTCTCACGGCCTCTTGTAGCTTCCTTATTTTCTTGTTTTTATCTCTGCATCCTTTTTGTGATCAATTAATAAATTCTTTCATGAGCTTCAGTTCTTGTCATGGAAATCAGTCTTCATCATCTCCCCGTTGTTATCAGATGACCAGATCACCTAAGAACATAAGAAAATAAGGAAGCTACAAGAGGCCTGAACACTGACCTGGTCAATAGATTGTGCCAGTTTCTACCATGCATGATCGAGCCATCATTTCTCACTCCTTATCAAACCATCTTACCTCAGTGACTGCACTCAAGCACTTCACTCAACAGGGCAATCCAGTGTCTCTTAACCAGGGTAGAACAAGAAGTCACGGATTCAAGCTGGAAAAGCGTAGATTTAAAAAAAGAAATAGGGAAAAACTGGTTCACAAATAGGGTGGTGAATGATTGGAATGGACTCAGTAGACAGGTAGTTAGTGCGGAGTCATTAGAGAGCTTTAAAGGGAGGCTGGATAAATTCATGGATGGGGATGAAAGGTGGATGTAGGTAGTGTTAAGTAACAGGAACTACCTCGTGTAGGTCTCACGGCCTCTTGTAGCTTCCTTATGTTCTTATGTTGTCCCTAACCACTTGACTCTCCTCACATGTCGCTCCCTACCATACATTTCCTTTCCTGCTGTCCCATCATTGCGCCATCACATTCACCTGGTCATTGTTTCACACTGATACACCCCTTGTGTCCTTGTTGGGTCATGGGTATCCTGAGCTGTTATCTTTGAAGGGTGTGCTTGTATGTGTGTATGTCATTCAGGGTCCATGTTTTGCTGCTACATACATACATACCTTGTCTAACATACTAACCTTCAGTACAGGAATTGTCTGCTGGAACTACCCTGTCTGTAGTGTATTTGTTTATTTGGTTACATGTCGTCACACTCATCAAGAAACTGCCTGTCATTTTTTCAACTTTTCGGGAAATGAAAAAAAACTTCCTTTATTTCTTAATTTTGATATCACTGCATGGTTTATCCTTTTATATTTTAGACCACATCACACCCACACACACACACACACACACACACACACACACACACACACACACACACACACACACACACACACACACACCCACCACCACCCACCCAGCGCACACCACCACACACACACACACACAGCACCACACACACACACACACACACGCACACACACACACACTAAGGGTTGTGTGGTAAGTTTGGGGTGGGTGTGTACTCTCCTGTAGAAGCCAAGGTCCCGCAACTGTAAGGCCCGTAATGGGGAGCAGCGTAGTGTTACCTTGAGCCCAGAACGTAATTTCCATTGTAATCTGGGTACCATTAGACGATTTTTAGTGACTATAAGCAATATTTTATAGATATGACTTATTTAGTATCCTTGTCGACTAACTAATTTGGTATATTCAGTTACTTTTCGTCATTTTATGGCTAACAACACACATTTTTTTATAGCCAAGGAAAGATCTGGGCGTGAAGGGGTCAATAGAATCTTAAAAAAAAATGGGATGAGCAAGAATCCTGGTTAAGAAATGATTTATTAACATACTGTTAGTGTGTGTAAAGCATTTGCAGCATATTATATCAAGGCATCAAGTCAGATGTGAAGCCAAGTATCCCATTCAGGACAGTGAAATATAGGTGCTGATCATGTCATTCAGCTTTCTTATTGGAAAGAGTTATTTAGGAGGCACATCAACCCTCTTGAGAGAAGGGAAGACATAAGAACATAGGAAGAACATAAGAAAATAAGGAAGCTACAAGAGGCAGTGAGACCTACACGAGGTAGTTCCTGTTACTTAACTCTGCCTACATCCACCTCTCTTCCCCATCCATGAATTTATCCAGACTCCTTTTAAAGACCCCTATAGACTCCGCATTGACCATTGAGTAGTGTGTGTGTGTGTGTGTGTGTGTGTGTGTGTGTGTATGTGTGTGTAGTGTGTGTGTGTGAGTGTGTGTGGTGTACGTGTGTGTGTGTGTGTGTACGTGTGTGTGTGTACGTGTGTGGTGTCTTGCATGCATGGCGGCAGCACCTGTGAGGGGGAGGGAGGTAAGGAAGGAAGGTGATAACACGATGCCAAGGTTGTGACTGAAGTAAACCTTAAAACTCTGCCAGTTATCATGCAAGGCGATCATATGTGTAGCCAAGCCGAGCAGGAGGGTGATGCACAGCTGGGTGATGAACAGCTGGGTGATGCACAGCTGGGTGATGAACAGCTGGGTGAGGCACAGCTGGGTCTCCTGGCCGCTGGGGGGGAAGCTGGATCATATGAAGGGTGTTTGTTTAACCCCTTCACGCCCAGATCTTTCCTTTGCTATAAAGAATTGTCTGTTGTTAGCCATAAAATTAGGAAAAGTAACTGAATATATCAAATTAGTTAATCGACAAGAATACTAAACAGGTCATATCTATAAAATATTGCTTATAGTCACTAAAAATCATCTAATGGCACCCAAATTACAATGGAAATTACGTTCTGGGTCTCAAAGGGTTATTATATATACGTCATTATTCTCTCTTACTGATTTTACAAGCCATTATTCATCCTTTTCACTATAGCCTATCAGAACACAAAGGGGTGAGGCGAGGTGCTGGTGCGATAACGTCACGCCGATAAGATAAGATAAGGCTTGGTGTTGATGCAGATGGTGTGATGCGTGGTGACGGAGCAGCTGTCACGCAGAGCTGAAGAGTGAGTTAGGTAATAATAATAATAATAATAATAATAATTTAATATCACCCGAAGGCATACAAGCAAAAAAACAACATAATATATGGACGAGGGAATGAACTTAAGTACTAAAGCAAATAATTGATAATAGCTATATACAGTACCTCTATAATAATAATAATAATAATAATTTTAATATCATCAAATTTTTGTTTACCCGGAGGCATACAGGCAAAAAGACAACAACAACAAGACAGAGTTAACTTAAGTACTAGTGCAAAATACAATAAAGCACATGCATGAGTACATTGAACTACATACCAAAGTGCATATAGTACATAGGGTATACACTTGTACACTTGTAATGCTCCAAAGACACGTCACTCCTATACTCCACCTCAAGGACTGACTGGAGGCATTCTAAAGCCGGCCACACACACACCGGCGCGGCCTGTCCGGCCGACAAAAGTGGCGAGCATCGTTCGCCGGACGAGACCCACACTACCGGCCGCCGTCATGAAAATATTATACCCTTCGGACCACCGTGTGACTACATGAATCCGCGTCCGAAAATATGTTGGTGATGGCTGACATGTAGCCCATTACACTACATATTATAACCATTTTCTAATATATACGTCTATATATAATATATATCATAAATCAATTATACTGTACAATTAGTCATTATCTGGCCGAGCAGGGCGGGCCGATCCGTGAAAGACCCAAACAACGAGGCGGCAGGCGCGCCGGACGGAATTTTCAAGCGCCGCTGTTTACATCCTGAGCGTGTGACTGCCGGTTGTATAAACTCCACCAACACACACCGGCCGCCTCTAGCCACGCCCCTTTTCGTCGGCCGGACAGGCCGCGCCGGTGTGTGTGTGGCCGGCTTAACACGACGTACATGCCACCACATTGCTGAACGGACTGAGTTATTGTACTGTATGCCAGGTATGACAGTACATCTTTAACCCCTTCACACCCAGATCTTAACCTTTGCTATATGAAATCGTCTGTTGTTAGCCATAAAACTACGATAAAGTCACTAAATAAACCAAATTAGCTAATGGACAAGGATACTAAGCAGGTCATATCTATATAATATTGCTTATGTTCATTAAAATCGTCAAAAAGGTGGTTATATTATTACAATGGAAATTACGCTCTGGGCCTCAAGGGGTTAACATCTGAACGTTGTGACTTGAGTTTGTTTTTATGAACTTCAGCAAACTCTGGATCGCATCAAATATAAATCAATCACAACAACAACAACAACAAATACAAATTATAAAGCGGGAACAACAAATATAAAATCACAAGTAGCAAAGTACGATAATAGTACATCAGGGTAATAGAGTAGAAAGCCTGGCATTAATACGAAGAAATAAAGCTAGCATATTGAAATGATTCATACATACTATAGTCTATATTTTATGAACAAGGCGAAAATTCCATTCTATAATAAGGTCTCATGCTTAAAATGATGCCTATGTTTACCTGATAATAGGGTTAACTATGATAAAATACAGCTGAAATTAAGAAGAAGCGTAGTATTCCCTTCTCCTGGCATCAAATATCAGGCAGTAGGCAGCAAGGGGGCAGGATTTTTCACCTTGTTGATAGCATAAGTAAATGTACGTAGATGAATCAATGAAGGTACAACTATAGAGCAAAACAAGGGTACTGTTAACCCCTTGAGACCCAGAACGTAATTTCCATTGTAATCTGGGTACCATTAGACGATTTTAGTGATTATAAGCGATGTTTTTCTAGATGTGACCTGTTTAATAGCCTTGTCGACTAACTGATTGGGTATATTTAGTTACTTTTCGTATTTTTATGGCTTGACAACATACAATTTTTATAGCAAAGGAAAGATCTGGGTGTGAAAGGGTTAAAGAATGGGGCTGAGAGGGTAATTAAAGAAGGGGTTAAACGGGTGACATGGGATGGGGATGGGAGAGTAAACATGGCAACTGTAGACAATGGGATGGGTGACATGGGGGTGGGTGTTTATCAGGGGGGGAGGGGGGGTCAGGTGGCCATGCTTACCTGCTAGTTTGAGGTCACTTATTGGGTCACTTTGAGGTCATAGGTCATGATGGGTAATGGTAGGTCACTAGGGGGGAGAGGGAGAGAGAGAGAGAGAGAGAGAGAGAGAGAGAGAGAGAGAGAGAGAGAGAGAGAGAGAGAGAGAGAGAGAGAGAGAGAGAGAGAGAGCAAAGGAAGGAAAGACAATTATATTAGTAGTGCATATATGGTAATGAATGTTTGTGTGTGTGTATGTGTGTTCGGAGAGTATGTATGTTATATAATACATACTCATACATACATACATCTTACTGAGCGAGGTGGTGCCTTGTGGGGGGGGGAGGGGGGAATGCTTATTTCTGTGTATTTGTCTCATCTATTTACTTCCTTATTCTGGCTTTTGTTGTCCTCGTGGTTTTTTTCATGAGATTTTTTACTTTTCTGCCTCTTTTTTCTGAGATTTTTTACTTTTTTTCTCTTTTTTTTCTGAGATTTTTTTACTTTTCTGGCTTTTTATTTCTGAGATTTTTTACTTTTCTGGCTTTTTTTCTGAGATTTTGTACTTTTCTGGCTCTTTTTTTCTGAGATTTTTTTTACTTTTCTGGCTTTTTTTTTGAGATTTTTTACTTTTCTGGCTCTTTTTTTGAGATTTTGTACTTTTCTGGCTCTTTTTTTCTGATTTTTTTACTTCTCTGGCTTTTTTTCTGAGATTTTTTACTTTTCTGGCTCTTTTTCTGAGATTTTTTACTTTTCTGCCTCTTTTTTCTGAGATTTTGTACTTTTCTGGCTTTTTTTCTGAGATTTTGTACTTTTCTGGCTCTTTTTTCTGAGATTTTGTACTTTTCTGGCTCTTTTTCTGAGATTTTTACTTTTCTGACATTTTTTCTGACATTTTTGAATTTTTCTGCCTTATTTTTCTGAGATTTTTTACTTTTCTGCCTTATTTTTCTGAGATTTTTGACTTCCTTATTTTTCTGAGATTTTTGACTTCCTTATTTTTCTGAGATTTTTGACTTCTGCCTTATTTTTGAGATTTTTGACTTTTTTTGACTTCTGTGATTTGTGACAGACTTTCTTTTGAGATTTTTGCCTTCTCTGAGGTACTAATTATTTTATTTTTCTTCCTTTTTCTTAATATTTTTCCCAAAGATTCTAAACCCTCATACTTTTGCATTGATTTCCTTCTGTCTATATGGAAACCTAAGATATATTTTTAATCTTTCCATCTCTTTGTCTTTCTTTCATTCTGTCTTTCCTGTGTCACAATAATGCATCGTACGTGATTTCATTCTCTTTGACATCAAACATAACATAATCTGAATTCATCCTGTCAAATGTCGTTGATAATTCTATTCATCTAGTCATTTGTTTGATCTATCTAATCAGCTAGCTAATCGCTGTCAGTGCATGTCTCCAACCTTTCTAACCCATAAACACCCTATTATATATTTATCCACGCAGTTACTGAGTTATTTACAATGATGTTTAACCCCTTGAGGCCCAGAACGTAATTTCCATAATAATTTGGGTACCATTAAACGATTTTTAGTGAATATAAGCAATATTTTATAGCTATGACCTATTTAGTATCCTCGTCCACTAGTTAATTTGGTTTATTTAGTTTCTTTTCGTAATTTTATGCCTAACAACAGACGTTTTTATATGGCAAAGGAAAGCTCTGGGCGTGAAGGGGTTAAGTTTCCTTTTTTATTTTGTAGATGTATTGAATGTCCTGCAAACACTAAACTATTCTTTAAATGGATCATATTTTTGCCGTCATGCAGAAATGCCAAACCTTTTCTTCCCATTGTTGTAAAGGCCTTGGTTGTGGGAGGGTGGCGTCTGTGTTGGGGGTGTTGGGGGCTCCAGGCGGGCGGGGAGGGTAATTGAGACTTAAGTGAGGTGGAGGAGAGAGAGCAGAGGGGTGTAGGTAAGGAGGGGGGAGGGGAGGGGAGGGGGACAAGTGGGGGTTTTGGCGTGTGGCAATGTGCGAGTGATAACTGAGTGTGTTTGGGGAGAGTGATGGGGTTGGGGGGGAGGGGAGGGTTGGGGGGAGATGGTATGTGTTGTAGACTGAGGTTGGGGAATGTATGTATATGTTGGAATGTCTGAAGGAGGGGGGAGGGTTGTGGGTGTTGTAAGGTTGGGGGTGAAGGGAGAATGTGGATGAAGTTGGGAGTGAGAGAGGTGCCACCCCCCCACTGGCCATGGCTGCCGTATTCTGTATAATGCTCTAATACCCACACTGTAAACACAGAATTGCCGAAATCTTGTCACTGACGAGATCGGCCTTCGTCATTATAGTTTGACAAGAAAACTCGTCACACTGACAAGATCTCTTCCTCATTTTCTTCTGCACATGACAAGTTCTAATATTGTCATGAAATCTTGTCATGAAATTCAACGTACTCGTAAAATATTTTTTCATGTAATTCAATAATTTACTTTGTGCAAACTTGATTGAAATATTTTCAGTTAATACATTTAAAAAATAAATCAAATAGTCCATCTCTATCCATCAATCTATCTAATTATATATATCCATCTATCCTGGGGGGGGGGGGGATCCTTTCACCCACGTCTTGCCTATCAGTTACCTTCCCTTGGCCAGAGGGAGGGAGGTCGACAGACCGCCAGAGGGTTTGAGGGGGGACGGGGTCCGAGCTCGGTAAAGATATCCGTAAAGGACTTGTGCGGGAATCGAACCCATCACCTTTTTGTTGACGTATTGAAACACCAACACTTTACCACTGAGCTATGGAGCACCCAGCTAAAAATAATCGAGAAGATATATTTGAATACCTCACCCGAACTCCTACTGTGACTTTTACCTTTAGTGTCATTTTGCAAGGCAAAAACCTGGGAAAACACATTTATTGCCACACCCTTAAGTATGCTATACAGGCTGTACAGCTCCAAGGTGATAGGTGAGAGGCGATGGCAGTGTAGTGAGGGTATTAAGCTACTAACTCCAACCTGAGGACACACGGGTTCCTGGCTTCCTCTTCTTTAGACTGACATCAGTGATCCAAGCTCCCTGCCTCCACCGCCTGGAGGGCAGGGCAGCTCCAAGCCTCAAGGCAGAGTGCTGGTTCACTTCAACCTGATGACAGACACACACACAGACAGACAGTCTGAGAAAGGAAAGAGGTTAAAGGATATTTATATACATAACATGCTCACATAATGCTTATGAGGTGAATAAAATAACGAATACATAATGTCATGCTAACACGTGTGAGGGTTGGTTGATGGTGGTCGGCGGGTCGCAACTATAGGCCACCCGAGAGCCTTTGCTTTACTGGCTAATAATGGACGACACATGTACTGCTTCCATGTACTTTGTTGGTCATTGCAATGTATAGGTGAATATAGTCACGAAGGTTAGGGTGCGGCAGAAAAGTTGTATTGCAGAGCCAAGGCAGGAGACAGAGCGGCGCGGAAGCCAGCCTTTGGTGGTGGCAGTGTTGATCACGAGGCCAACACTTCGCTGCGGGAAACTGTAGTGTTGGTTGTACTGTGTCTTGTGGAGAGTAGCTGTGTGTGTGTGTGTGTGTGTGTGTGTGTGTGTGTGTGTGTGTGTGTGTGTGCTATTGTTGTTTTTGTTTTTTTTCTCGACCTCTTAGTCTTGCCTGCTTTCCTCCCTCTCCCTTCTTGCCTGCTTTCCAGGGCAGCAGGCAGGGAGAGGGAGGGAAGGAGGAAGTGGGAGGGACAGAGTTAGGGAGAGAGGGAGGAAGGGTGATGGAGTAAGGGAGGAAAATATGTGAAGAAGAGAGAGAGAGAGAGAGAGAGAGAGAGAGAGAGAGAGAGAGAGAGAGAGAGAGAGAGAGAGAGAGAGAGAGAGAGAGAGAGAGAGTGTTTGTTGGATTGTGTCTTGTTGAGAGTAAGTTATTGTTGTTATTGTTGTTGTTATTATTATTATTATTATTATTATTATTATTATTTGATATATCCCCTCCTCCCCCAAAACCCGCCCACCATTACCAGCAGCGTTTAGTACACCCACGCCCTTCCCTTCCCTCCCCTCCGTCAGTCACGCCACACGCCGTCATCTGGTCCCGTGTTGACATCGTATAGCGCTGTGTTTACAGCGCTATAATTGCCGAAATCTTGTCACTACATGACAAGATCGGCCTTCGTCATTATGGTCTGACAAGAAAACTCGTCACACTCACAAGATCTCTTCCTCATGGTCTTCTGCACATGACAAGTTCTAATCTTGTCACGAAAGTCAACGTACTCGTGAAATATTTTTTCCTGTAATTCAATAATTTACTTTGTGCAGACTTGATTGAAATATTTTCCGTTTATACACATTATTGAAGATGAAATGAAGAATAATGAAAATTTATCATGCATCTTAGTAACATATTAGTACAGTGAAATTGAGATGTCAAGTATTATATTCATACTAATATACTATGATATATATATATATATATATATATATATATATATATATATATATATATATATATATATATATATATATATATATATATATATATATATATAATATAAGAAGAGAGAGAGAGGGGAGAGAGAAGGGGAGGAGGAGAAGAGAGAGAGAGAGAGAGAGAGGAGATTTATATATATATATATATATATATATATATATATATATATATATATATATATATATATATATATATATATATATATATATATAATTAATCTTATATATATTTTCCTTTAATTTTCCTCAGGGTGTCTCAACAATGAATGAATGTTCATGGAAAATCAGGATAGTTTCGTTGTAACAACAAGGAAGCAACGTTGTAACAACGGCACCAAGACGTGAGATGGTGAAGATCTCCAAAAAAACAACTTGTTAGTGTGACTAGAAACAACTTGTTCTGCGAACATGATCACAAGATAAATCTTGTCACTGACAAAATTTGACTTGTCAACCATGACAAGATTGTGTTCGTCAACATGACAAAATTTTACTTGTCATGTTGACGAACACAATCTTGTCATGGTTGACAAGGAAAGATCTTGTCAGTGTGACGAGATTTCTATTGTGATTTTAGACATGTTCGCAGAACAAGCCTATTCTTGTCACACTGACAAGAGTATGTCTAGAGTGCATAATGGCATATTCTAAGATCATATCAGTGGTGGGTATTAGCATTATGCATAATGCTAATACCCACCACTGATATCATCTTATGATATGCCATGACACCCTTCTATGTGGCCTAAATGCCCTTGAACTCCGCTTACATAGTGCCCCCCATACTCAGCTGTACCCCCCCAGGTGTCCCCCCATTGATAGATATCTAGCTACGCCACTGTGGTTGTGGTGGTAGGGGTGGTTGTGGTGGTAGGGGTGGTGTCTGGGGTGGTTGTGGTGGTAGGGGTGGTTGTGGTGGCTGGGGTGGTTGTGGTGGTAGGGGTGGCTGTGGTGTTTGTGGTGGTTGTGGTGGTAGGGGTGGCTGTGGTGGTAGGGGTGTTTGTGGTGGGTAGGGGTGGTTGTGGTGGTAGGGGTGGTTGTGGTGGTAGGGGTGGTTGGTTGTGGTTTGTGGTGGTAGGGGTGGTAGGGTGGCTGTGGTGGTAGGGGTGGTTGTGGTGGTAGGGGTGGCTTGTGGTGGTAGGGGTGTTTGTGGTGGTAGGGGTGGTTCTGGTGGTAGGGGTGTTTGTGGTGGTTAGGGGTGTTTGTGGTGGTAGGGGTGGTTGTGTGGTAGGGGTGGCTGTGGTGGTAGGGGTGGCTGTGGTGGTAGGGGTGTTTGTGGTGGTAGGGGTGTTTGTGGTGGTAGGGGTGGCTGTGGTGGTAGGGGTGTTTGTGGTGGTAGGGGTGTTTGTGGTGGTAGGGGTGGCTGTGGTGGTAGGGGTGGCTGTGGTGGTAGGGGTGGCTGTGGTGGTAGGGGTGGTTGTGGTGGTAGGGGTGGCTGTGGTGGCTGTGGTGGTAGGGGTGGCTGTGATGGTAGGGGTGGTTGTGGTGGTAGTAGGGGGTGTTTGTGGTGGTAGGGGTGGCTGTGGTGGTAGGGGGTGACTGTGGTAGGGGTGACTGTGGTAGTGGTGGTAGGAGTGTTTGGGGTGGTAGGGGGTGACTGTGGTTGTGGTGGTAGGGTGTGACTGTGGTAGTGGTGGTAGGGGTGGTTGTGGTGGCAGGCAGGAGTGTGGCTTGGGACTTAATACAACAGGGCTGAATTAGCAGTCTGGGGCAATGAAATAAAGTGAAGCGTCGCGGCGTTAAGGATCACGGAATGCAACACACAGTTACACTCTTGATGCTGCAGTGGCTGGCGTAAAGGAGGGTGCATGCCGTGGCACACGCTGTGGCACCCCTGGGATAGGCAGCAGCACGCGGGAAGCTTCCTGCTGTCCCCCTGCATGCGGAAGCATAGCGGCTGGGATACGTTATGTTATGTGTAGAAAGCAAAAAAAAAATCACAAAACAAAGTTTTGTAAAATCAGGATACCGAGGCGCCAGCGTCACCAAGACAACAGAACCCATTAGTGCCATTACCCGAAGGCGGCGTGTGTTAGCGTGGTGCCCCGCCCACACCTGCACCCACCCGTGCCTTGTCAACAGGCTCCTCGTCCAGGCGGCAAAGTTGATTTGGTTGAATGTTATTCCACCCAGGTGCCTTGTCCGGGGAAGTTATCTGTGTGCCGGCCCGCTAGTGATATGGCGCCGGTGATCATTGGCGCGATGGCACTGGTTGGCCTGTGATCGGGCGATGATTAGAGACCAGTGTACCATTGGCAGAGGTGATGGCGCGTCATGGTATATATTAACACGAAGTTGCCGTAGTGGTGGCAGTGGCAGGAGGCAACTGTAGCATCAGTAACTGTTGTAGTGGTGAGGGTGGAGGACGAGGGCAGCTGTAGTCAGTAGCCGTGGGTTGGGGGACCGAAGGGAGCAGCCTGGCTGGCTCAGTAGGCGTCGGGAGAGGGGAGGGAAGGGACGCGGCACTCGCTCGCCAACGCTCGCTGCGGCGCACCTCGGCAGTCACGGTGGCGGCGCCACTGGTGTCGGCCGCCCTTGAAGTAGCTCAGTGATATCCTATTGTTGTGTTCCCCTGGCGGGCGTGAATCCCGCAGTTGCCGTGGTGGTGGCGTGCGAGGACGCAGGACATGCAGCACGGCGCGAGCCTCGGGTATGCAGGGGGGTGATTGACCCCCGCCATGGTGGCAGAGCCCTCTCAAAATGAGGTGGAGCCTCGCACCTCCAAGGACGACCTGCACACCGACCAGCCTCCCCTTGGGGCGGCGGTCGGCACGGGCCTGGGCGTGGCCAACGATGGTCGTCACGGCACTTCGGCGATATCCTCGTCCCCTGAGGCGACCGGCGGCCCTTGGTCCGAAGGTGGCCGCCAAACTGTCGCCCTCCTGGGCAGCGGCAAGGAGGGGACCATGGGGATGGAGGAGGGCTGCCCCCCCGGCGGGGCTTCGCCTCCTCAGATGACGGGCGCCTCGCCCTCCCCGCGGCATGCTCGCACTCTTGTCGTGGCCCACCCTCGCCGCCGAGATATTTGCTCAACAGCCAGCAGCAGAAGCAGCAGCAGGAGCAGCGATAGAGGCCACAGAGGCAGCAGCAGCAGCAGGCGTGATGCCAAGGGTGGGGAGGGCGTGGCAGAGTGCCCCAGTGATGGCGAGGAGGGCGCGGGGCAGGCGTGGGGTGTGGGCGTGCCTCTTCCTGACCTGAGTGAGTACGAGCGGGTGTGGGAGGCGGCCCCGGAGGTGATCATAAGGCCGGCCAGTTTAGCCTCATCGGAGACACTCACCCCAGACTCCCCGAGCCCCAGCCTCTCCTCGGCCCTCCGCCAACCAAGTGCCTTCACGGAGACTCAGGAGAAACTCCGGCAGGGGAACGAGCAGGGCGCGCCGGTGGGTGGGGGTGGGCGGGCCTGTGGGTGCGGGGTACAGGTGGGCGGTTTGGAGGAGACCAGTGCCCGGTGTCCGGCGTGCCCTCCGCTCGCCCCGGTGTACGTGAGTGAACAGTTCCCCTCCACGGACGCCCTGGAGGAGTGCGTGGACGGCTCCGGCCACACGCTGCACGTGGACTTAAGCACGGGCGCGGTGCACCTCCACCTGCACCTGAGGGAGGCCAATAAGTTGTCCCCCGCCGCCCCTGCTGACCCCGCCAAGTGCCTGGCCGACCCCCTGCTCCCACCCGCCACCACATCCCAGCCGGACCCAGACCCGCCCCCCGCATCCACCATATCCTTCGTGAGTATCCGTTGCTAGTGTTGTTATTGTATTGGGCGGGGAGTGGGTGGAACCTTGGGTGGAACAGCATCCCAGGCAGCGGGCCGAAGCAGCGGCGCCGCCCACTTGGGCCGAGGGTACTGCCGATCTGTGGCTGTTTAAAGCTGCTGTGCTCCTGCGTGGCCTCCCAGGCGATGGGGCGCCGAGCCTAGAGGGTAGGACACGTCCCTGCCTGAGGCCCCGCTGCTGCACTGGGCTGGGCTGTGTCGCTGCCTAGGGTTAGTCGCAGGGAGGGAAGAGCAAGCTGAAAGGGTGCTAGGTGTTCGCGAGTCTCTGCCGTATTGACGATGGTAAGACGGGAGGGTGTTGGTGGCTGTGGTGTCCGTAACAACACAACAGTGTGAGTGGGGGAGGGGGGAGGGCAGCCAACACACCTGCAAGGTATGAGGGCTGGGCCTGCAAGACACTCACGGAGAGGACTTGTGTTACCTCGCCGCTGGTGACGTCAGCTGTTATTGAACCTGTGTTTAGTGGGGCGGCCAGGCTCATCCGCAGGCCCTGGCCTTACTCGCCGCCTTATCTCTGCACGACCACGGCGACGACACTAGCCAGAGTAATAGTGGATGTGGTGGTAGAGTGGTTGTACTTCCCTGCCACATGCTCTTGCCACTCCCACCTCCTCGCCCCCACCATGGGAGAGGG
>JACEEZ010001542.1:540000-545000 GCA_016584305.1 Chionoecetes opilio | reverse complement strand
CCGATCTTTGGGTGATGCTGGGACCTCACACAATACACCCCCATCCCCTTGCTCAAGAGGGACAGTAACCGCCCGAATTTTTTAGTGAAAAATCCCCGGGAGCAGTGAGGATTCGAACCGGCAACCACAGAATGGCAGGCCAGCGCGCTATTCACTTGACCATCGTGGCGGTGTGTGTTGGGGGGTGTAGGGAGGTGCCAGACTGTAGTACAAGGGAGGGGGGTGCAGGGAGGGAGGGAGGTGACAGCTTTTCGTTAACCGCCTGATAAAATAAATGCAAGTGTTGGTCAGATGTGGATTGCGGTGTGTGTGTGTGTGTGTGGGTGTGCGTGCGCGTGTGTGTGTGTGTGTGTGTGTGTGTGTGTGTGTGGCAGCTATTTGTATGTTTGCTTGTGTTTATAAGAGCAAATGTATCTTTTTATATTAGGTGTGTGTGCGCCCGTGTGTGTGTGTGTGTGTGTGCGGGTGGGCGGGCGCGCGATAGAGGTCTGGCCAATATTTGCTCAACGGTTCATAAACTTAAATTAGCTTTCCTATATTTTTTTATTATGTATATTTACCCTCGTCCAATATTTGTGTGGGTGTGTGTGAGAGAGAGAGAGAGAGAGAGAGAGAGAGAGAGAGAGAGAGAGAGAGAGAGAGAGAGAGAGAGAGAGAGAGAGAGAGAGAGAGAGAGAGAGAGTACATAGGTGCCGTGTAGTGAAGGGAGATGTCACGTGTATGTAACTAACTACTTGGCCCAGGTTCACTTGTTGCTGTCTCCTTTATTAGCACCTGGCTCCTCTTAGTAAGCTGAGTTATGGCAGCCACTCACCACTATCAGATTATTGTATTTAACCCCTTCACGCCCAGATCTTTCCTTTGCTATATAAAATCTGTTGTTAGCCATGAAATTACGAAAACTAACTGAATATACCAAATTAGTTAGTGGATAAGGATACTAAACAGGTCATATCTATAAATTATTGCTTATAGTCATTAAAAAACGTCTAATGGTACCCAAATTACAATGGAAATTACGTTCTGGGTCTCAAGGGGTTATGATGGTCAAAATGCAGTAAGGAGGTCACGCCCCTTATACCTGCTTGGCTGAAGGCAACGTGCTGGGAAGGCCAACAAGGGGGGGGGGTAGGTTAGGCCAGTTAGGTTAGGTTAGGCTAGGACTAAAATAACCGTTTTTAGGTATGTTATTCTAGTTGGGGTTATTTTTGGTTCTTTTAGGTTTAATTTTGGTTATTTTAGGTATATTTTTGGTTCTTTTAGGATTATTTTTGGTTATTTGAGGTTTATTTTTGGTTCTTTAGGTTTATTTTTGGTTATTGTAAGTTTATTTTTGGTTCTTTTAGGTATATTTTTGGTTCTTTTAGGTTTATTTTTGGTTTTAGGTTTATTTTTGGTTCTAGGTTTATTTTTGGTTATTTGAGGTTTATTTTTGGTTCTTTTAGGTTTATTTTTGGTTCTTTTAGGTTTATTTTTGGTTCTTTTAGGTTTATTTTTGGTTCTTTTAGGTTTATTTTTGGTTCTTTAGGTTTATTTTTGGTTCTTTTAGGTTTATTTTTGGTTCTTTTAGGTTTATTTTTGGTTCTTTTAGGTTTATTTTTGGTTCTTTTAGGGTTATTTTTGGTTCTTTTAGGTTTATTTTTGGTTCTTTTAGGTTTATTTTTGGTTCTTTTAGGTTTATATTTGGTTCTTTTAGGTTTATTTTTGGTTATTTGAGGTTTATTTTTGGTTATTTGAGGTTTAGTGTAGGTTATTGGAGTTTTATTTGAGGTTATTTTAGCTTCATTTTGGTTGTGTGTGTCAGTGTACAAGCCATCTTCACTACCATACAAATGTGCTACACTACGGTATGGGTGAAGATGGCTTGAGCAGTGAAGATGGCTTGAAGTGGAGATGGCTCTGCCCAGTGGTCACGTGCTGTTGTGTACCGTAGATAACACTATAGTCGCCAGTCACCGCCACTGCACTAATGTCGCCAGGCACCATATATTACCAATTTTAGCATCACTACAGACTTGTATGTGCCACTGAAAAGGCATGCACAGTATAGTTTATATTATGTACATCACACTACATGTCTCCAGTGGCACATAAAAGTCTGTAGTGATGCTAAAATTGGTAATATATGACGCCTGGCGACATTAGTGCAGTGGCGAGTGACTGGCGACTATAGTGTTATCTATGGTAGTGAGGAGGGTGTGTTTGGTAGTGATGATATGATGAATCAGTACACTTATCGAACATCAGGAGTGCACCAATCAGCTGCCCCGTAGAAAAAGAGGGGAGAGCAGTGGGCGTGGCTTCCTTAGCGCATTTTGACCATAAATAAAATAGATGGGGTACTTGGGGACATCTTCTGCCGCCCTATGAAGCAGAGAGACAAGGAGCAAGAAAACTAGGACATGATTCTGGCCACAATCTCACACAAGCATCAACTTCCTTCTAGCTAAACAACATTATATAGACTGGAGAGCAAGAGAGTGTGTGTGTGAGAAGGCGGGGAAAAGTGGGTGCTTAGGAGGAAGGGAAAGGAGGAATAAGAAGAAAGCATGGAAAGTTAGAGGCAAATAAGAGACGTTAGAGGAAATGTGTACGAAAACAGAAAAAATATTAGTCGCGTAAACACAAATATTTTCTGTTGGTCTTTAACCCCTTGAGACCCAGAACGTAATTTCCATTGTAATTTGGGTACCATTAGACCATTTTTAGTGACTATAAGCAATATTTTATAGATATGACCTGTTTAGTATCCTTGTCGACTAACTAATTTGGTATATTTAGTTACTTTTCCTAATTTTATGACTCGACAACATACAATTTTTTTTATAGCCAAGGAAAGATCTGGGCGTGAAGGGGTTAGGTTCCTGGTTGGTGCCCGGGTAGAAGGTTGTGATCAGGTGTGGGCCGCGTGCTGCAAGGGGTGAATATCCTTGTTCCTTCCCTCACCCTTCTTGGCAGCGCGGAGTGTAGGGTGGAGTTTTATTTTAGACGTGTGTGTGTGTGTGTGTGTGTGTGTGAGTGAGTGTGTGTGTGTGTGTGTGTGTGTGTGTGTTTGTGTGTGTGTGTGTATGTGTGTGTGTGTGTGTGTATGTTATGTATTTATTTATTCATCTAGTTGTATTCATATAGTTGTATTTTACAGGGCCTGAACACCGCTCGTATGGTACGTATGGTATCGCTCGTATGGTCTCCATATCAACATTTGTTTTATCATTCATCCTTAGTGTTGGGGGAAGCCAGCACCCCGGGAGGCGGGTCACAAACCCCCGGCTAACACCCGGACCCATTCACTGCTGGGTGGACAGGGGCTCGGGTTTTAAGAAGACCACCCGTCTGTCTTCGCTCCGCCCGGGGATCGAACCCGGGACTTTTCGGTTGTGAGCCGAGCGTGCTAACCCCTACACTACGGTGTGTGTGTGTGTGTGTGTGTGTGTGTGTGTGTGTGTGTGTGTGTCCCTATCTACTTTTTATAGTGTGGGTTCGAACTCACACACACACACACACACACACACACACACACACACACACACACACACACACACACACACACACACACACACACACACGTGGTATACATATATCAGTGAAGGTCTGCAAGGATAAAATCGTGTGTGTGTCACTGTGTGTGTGTGTGTGTGTATTTACCTAGTTGTAACATACAGGAAAAGAGCTATGCTCGTACTGTCCCGTCTCCAAATCTACTATTATCCAGTTTGCCTTTGAAGTCCTGAATACTTCTTGCATTAATCACTTTTGCATCAAGGTTGTTCCAGGCTTCTATGCTTCTATACGGGAAGCTGTATTTTTTTATATCCCTCTTGCATGTTGTCCTTTTCAATTTCTTCTCATGACCTCTTGTACTTCTATCGTCCCACACAAACAGATAATTTCTATCAATTTTTTCCAGACCCATTGATGCTCTATACACTGCTATAAAATCTCCCCTTTCTCTTCTTTTCTCAAGTGTTGGGAGTTTTATTCTTGAAAGTCTTTCTTCATATGTTAAATCTCTCAGGCTTGGAGCCATTTTTGTGGCTGCTCTTTGTATTCTCTCAATCTTCCTTATATCCTTCTTTTTATGTGGTGACCAAATCACTGCCACATATTCCAACCTTGGTCGAATCAAAGATGTTATCAATTTCTTAATCATCTCTTCATCCAGATATTTGAATGCCATTCTTATATTCCTCAGCAACTGGTATGTATCTCCTGTGATCTTGTTTATATGCTTCTCTGGTTACAAATTGTCCTTAATCCAGACTCCCAGATCTTTTTCGACCTTTGTTTTGATTATCCATACATTTCCCATCGAATACTTATCTCTGTCTCTTTTTGCTACTGCCCATTTCCATCACTTTACACTTTTTGGCATTAAACTCCATTTCCCAGATTTGACTCCATCTGAAAATCTTATCTAGATCCTTTTGTAAATCCTCACAGTCCTCTTTACTTTCTACTTTTCTTAGTCATTTAGCATCATCAGCGAATAAACTCATATAACTGTTTACTCCTTCTGCCATATCATTTACATAGACCAAGACATCACTGGGGCCAATACTGATCCTTAAGGAACTCCACTTATCACACTGCACCATTCTGACTTTTGATCTTTTATTACTCTTCTCATCTCTCTGTTGCTCAAAAAGTCTTCCATCCACTTCAGCAAACCACCCTTCAATCCTCCTACATGTTCTAGCTTTCAGAGCAGTCTCTTATGAGGCACCTTGTCAAATGCCTTCTTTAGGTCCAAGTATATGCAATCGACCCACCCCTCTCTTTCCTGTGTCACATCGATCACTCGAGTAAAAGCTTAATAAATTTGTTGTACATGACATTCCTCCTCTAAATCCAAACTGGCCACCTGCGAGTGTGTTTGTCTCTTCCAAATATTCCAACCATCTGTCCTTCACAATTTTAATCACACATTTTTGCCACTACACTTGTTAATGATACTGGCCTGTAATTTAATGGTTCTTCTTTGTCACCTCCTTTGTGAATTG
>JACEEZ010001542.1:522500-535000 GCA_016584305.1 Chionoecetes opilio | reverse complement strand
GTTGCTGTTTCTCTCAGGCAGCACACTCGTTCTGTTGCTGCTTCTCCCAGGCAGCACACTCGTTCTGTTGCTGTTTCTCCCAGGCAGCACACTCGTTCTGTTGCTGTTTCTCTCAGGCAGCACACTCGTTCTGTTGCTGTTTCTCTCAGGCAGCACACTCGTTCTGTTGCTGTTTCTCCCAGGCAACACACTCGTTCTGTTGCTGTTTCTCCCAGGCAACACACTCGTTCTGTTGCTGTTTCTCCCAGGCAACACACTCGTTCTGTTGCTGTTTCTCCCAGACAACACACTCGTTCTGTTCTGTTTCTCCAGGCAACACACTCGTTCTGTTGCTGTTTCTCCCAGGCAACACACTCGTTCTGTTGCTGTTTCTCCCAGGCAACACATCGTTCTGTTGCTGTTTCTCCCAGGCAAACACTCGTTCTGTTGCTGTTTCTCCCAGACAACACACTCGTTTGTTGCTGTTTCTCCCAGGCAACACACTCGTTCTGTTGCTGTTTCTTTCCAGGCAACACACTCGTCTGTTGCTGTTTCTCCCAGGCAACACACTCGTTCTGTTGCTGTTTCTCCCGGGACAACACACTCGTTCTGTTGCTGTTTCTCCCAGACAACACACTCGTTCTGTTGCGTTTCTCCCAGACAACACACTCGTTCTGTTGCAGTTTCTCCCAGACAACACACTCGTTCTGTTGCTGTTTCTCCCAGACAACACACTCGTTCTGTTGCTGTTTCTCCCAGCAACACACTCGTTCTGTTGTGTTTCTCCCAGGCAACACACTCGTTCTGTTCTGTTTCTCCCAGCAACACACTCGTTCTGTTGCTGTTTCTCCCACGCAACACACTCGTTCTGTTGCTGTTTCTCCCAGGCAACACACTCGTTCTGTTGCTGTTTCTCCCAGGCAACACACTCGTTCTGTTGCTGTTTCTCCCAGGCAACACACTCGTTCTGTTGCTGTTTCTCCCACGCAACACACTCGTTCTGTTGCTGTTTCTCCCAGGCAACACACTCGTTCTGTTGCTGTTTCTCCCAGGCAACACACTCGTTCTGTTGTTGTTTCTCCCACGCAACACACTCGTTCTGTTACTGTTTCTCCCAGGCAACACAGTCGTTCTGTTGCTGTTTCTCCCAGACAACACACTCGTTCTGTTGCTGTTTCTCCCACGCAACACACTCGTTCTGTTGCTGTTTCTCCCAGGCAACACACTCGTTCTGTTGCTGTTTCTCCCAGACAACACACTCGTTCTGTTGCTGTTTCTCCCAGGCAACACACTCGTCCTGTTGCTGTTTCTCCCAGGGAACACACTCGTTCTGTTGCTGTTTCTCCCAGACAACACACTCGTTCTGTTGCTGTTTCTCCCAGGCAACACACTCGTTCTGTTGCTGTTTCTCCCAGACAACACACTCGTCCTGTTGCTGTTTCTCCCACGCAACACACTCGTTCTGTTACTGTTTCTCCCAGGCAACACACTCGTTCTGTTGCTGTTTCTCCCAGGCAACACACTCGTTCTGTTGCTGTTTCTCCCAGGCAACACACTCGTTCTGTTACTGTTTCTCCCAGACAACACACTCGTTCTGTTGCTGTTTCTCCCACGCAACACACTCGTTCTGTTGCTGTTTCTCCCAGGCAACACACTCGTTCTGTTACTGTTTCTCCCACGGAACACACTTGTTCTATTGCTGTTTCTCCCAGGCAACACACTCGTTCTGTTGCTGTTTCTCCCAGGCAACACACTCGTTCTGTTGTTGTTTCTCCCAGGCAACACACTCGTTCTGTTGCTGTTTCTCCCAGGCAACACACTCGTTCTGTTGCTGTTTCTCCCAGGCAACACACTCGTTCTGTTGCTGTTTCTCCCAGACAACACACTCGTTCTGTTGCTGTTTCTCCCACGCAACACACTCGTTCTGTTGCTGTTCTCCCAGGCAACACACTCGTTCTGTTGCTGTTTCTCCCAGACAACACACTCGTTCTGTTGCTGTTTCTCCCAGGCAACACACTCGTCTGTTGCTGTTTCTCCCAGGGAACACACTCGTTCTGTTGCTGTTTCTCCCAGACAACACACTCGTTCTGTTGCTGTTTCTCCCAGGCAACACACTCGTTCTGTTGCTGTTTCTCCCAGACAACACACTCGTCTGTTGCTGTTTCTCCCAGCAACACACTCGTTCTGTTACTGTTTCTCCCAGGCAACACACTCGTTCTGTTGCTGTTTCTCCCAGGCAACACACTCGTTCTGTTGCTGTTTCTCCCAGGCAACACACTCGTTCTGTTACTGTTTCTCCCAGGACAACACACTCGTTCTGTTGCGTTTCTCCCACGCAACACACTCGTTCTGTTGCTGTTTCTCCCAGGCAAAACACTCGTTCTGTTACTGTTTCTCCCACGGAACACACTCGTTCTGTTGCTGTTTTCCCAGGCAACACACTCGTTCTGTTGCTGTTTCTCCCAGGCAACACACTCGTTCTGTTGTGTTTCTCCCAGGCAACACACTCGTTCTGTTGCTGTTTCTCCCAGGCAACACACTCGTTCTGTTGTGTTCTCCCAGGCAACACACTCGTTCTGTTGCTGTTTCTCCCAGACAACACACTCGTTCTGTTGCTGTTTCTCCCAGGCAACACACTCGTTCTGTTGCTGTTTCTCCCAGACAACACACTCGTTCTGTTGCTGTTTCTCCCAGACAACACACTCGTTCTGTTGCTGTTTCTCCCAGGCAACACACTCGTTCTGTTGCTGTTTCTCTCAGGCAACACACTCGTTCTGTTGCTGTTTCTCCCAGGCAACACACTCGTTCTGTTGCTGTTTCTCCCAGGCAACACACTCGTTCTGTTACTGTTTCTCCCAGACAACACACTCGTTCTGTTGCTGTTTCTCCCAGGCAACACACTCGTTCTGTTGTTGTTTCTCTTAGGCAACACACTCGTTCTGTTACTGTTTCTCCCAGGCAACACACTCGTTCTGTTGCTGTTTCTCCCAGGCAACACACTCGTTCTGTTACTGTTTCTCCCAGGCAACACACTCGTTCTGTTGTTGTTTCTCTTAGGCAACACACTCGTTCTGTTACTGTTTCTCCCACGCAACACAGTGGTTCTGTTGCTGTATCTACGGAATATAAAAGAGGGTGGTTGAGTTATTGAGTTTTTTTCGTGCACGTATTGACACACACACACACACACAGTGACACACACACACGCACACACAAGATCAGCTGAGTGATACACAAGAGGACACACAGGCAGCCAATGTCTCCCCAGTCTGGTGTCCTTGAAGGCGGTACACCGCCTCGTGCTGGGCTGGGCCGGGGCGAGGTGTCTTGTTCTGTTCAGGTATCACCAGAGGTTTATGGAACTGTCGCCGATAGGAACTCACGCCGAAACACCAACCCAGAACTCTTGCCGACATTGGAACACTCGCCGAAGTGTAAATTTTCGGCGACAGTTCAACTTGTAATATATGAAAAGGAATCTAACCTAACCTAACCACATAACCTAGCCTAACTATTGAGGCTATTGTCGGTATTAAATCCCTGAATGCAGAAACATGGGTAATGGGAACACTCGCCGTTGTAAAAAATAGGAACACCGAGTTTTCCTATCGGCGGCAGTTCCAGGTACCGTATCAGATAGGGAGAGGTGATCCACGCCTGCACCGTGACCTTGGTGTTGGTGTTGGTGACGCCTGGCCGTGCTGACAACATGGCTGAGGTTAACACAGCATTTACTGAAGGAGGAGAACTCTTATAACAGATAGATACAAAAACACCATATTGGCTGGAGTCACGCCTTGCAGAGACTTAAGTTAACCGAGGATATTAACCCTTCACGCCCAGATCTTTCTTGGCTATGAAAAATTGTCTGTTGTTAGCCATAAAATTACAAAAAGTAACTGAATATACCAAATTAGTTAGTAGCAAGGATACTAAACAGGTCATAGCTATAACATATTGCTTATAGTCGCTAAAAATCGTCTAATGGCACCCAGAGTACAATGAAAATTACGATCTGGGCCTCAAGGGGTTAAGATAATGATAGAGAAAAATGATCATGATACATGGAGGAAAGATAATTTTTTACAAAGGTTGTGTAATGATAATGGAATAATTTTAAAATATATGGTGAAATATAATGTGGTAAAAATTAAGTATGTAAAGTGTAGACTAAGACAAAAAATGAAGAAACACAAGACATTGGAGGCAGGGATCCCCGCCTCGGCCCTAACCCCAAAAAATGTAGGTACCCAAAAAGAACAAGAACAAGTGTTAGATGATTCCTTGGAAAGCTTAACCCCTTGAGGCCCAGAACGTAATTTCCATTGTAATTTGACCACCATTAGACGATTGTAATGAACATAAGCAATATTTTATAGATATGACCTGTTTAGTATCCTTGTCCACTAGCTAATTTGGTATATTAAGTTAGTTTTTGTAATTTTATGACTAACAACAGATTATTTTATATAGCCAAGGAAAGATCTGGTTGTGAAGGGGTTACAACTGATCCTTGGAGACAGAAGAGTGACAATGGCTGGGGATTTCCATTGCCATGAAGTCACCTGGGAAACATTTGAAGGCGAAGGAAGTGAGACTACCTGAGGCAACACATTATTAGCCTGATGAACAATACGATGATAAAATGGGTCAAGGCGATCACAGGCTACAGAGGAGAACACCAGCCATCAAGATTATATATAATATTTACTAAAGGATTAAATCTGATGGATAAATGTTACATGTGCCCCTTACCGTAGATAACACTATAGTCGCCATGGTGCACTAATGTCGCCAGTCGCCGTATATTACGAATTTCACCACTAAAGCATCACTACAGACTTGTATGTGCCACGGAAGTGACATGTACAGTATTTTGTCATGTCCTGTCTTCAGTGACACATACAAGTCTGTAGTGAATAGTGATGCTAACATTCGTAATATATGGCGCCTGGCGACATTAGTGCACCGTGGCGACTGTAGTGTTATCTACGGTAGGGAAAGTGAGCATATTGTACTATAGTAATGGAGATGAAGGGAGAATAATCTACCCTGTTTCAGCGTTTTATGCTTTGTATCTGCAAGTATATACGGTTTCAAATTTCGCTACTCGTTATTTTTATTTTGAGTTATATATAGAGTTTGAAAGAGATGAGTCACGTAAAAAAAAAAGATGAACTATGCAAAGACAAAATACAGACTTGGAAAAGCTGTTCAGGGAAATTGACTGGACAGAAATAATAATAATAATAATAATAATAATAATAATAATAATAATAATAATAATAATAATAATAATAATAATAATAATAATAATAATAATAATAATTGTATTCTCACCCGAAGGCATACAAGAAACAACAACATAATATATGGACGAGGGAATGAACTTAAGTACTAAAGCAAATAATAGATAATAGCTATACACCTCTATAATAATAATAATAATAATAATAATAATAATAATAATAATAATAATAATAATAATAATAATAATAATAATAATAATAGTAATAATAATAATAATAATTCTATTCTCACCCGAAGGCATACAAGAAACAACAACATAATATATAGACAAGGGAATGAACTGAAGTACTAAAGCAAATAATAGATAATAGCTATATACCTCTATAATAATAATAATAATAATAATAATAATTTTAATATCACCCGGAGGCATACAGGCAAACAACAACAACACAAATAAGACAAAGAGTTAACTTAAGCAGTAGAGCAAAATATACCTAATAAAGGCACATGGAAATGAGGGAATGACACCTGACTAACAGAATTGTGACTTTTTCTTGGATGTATTTGTAAAAGAAATAAGAAAACCAGGTAGCTTTATACAGGTTGAAGTTCCCAAACTCGGCAACCTCGGGACCAGCGCCGAGCCGAGTAATGGAATTTTCCGACTTTTAGAACGTAGATATATTAAGGGGGAAAAAAGCATGAAAATCACATGAAAAAATCACAGGAAAAAAATCACAGGAAAAAATTAGCCATAATACCAATAACAGACCTGTAGAAGTACACAAAATAACAGTGTACACAACTCTACAGTCACAACACCACTGAACAATAACAACAAACAAATCGGCGGGAGAAACCAAGCGGCCTAGTGTGGTGGCACCCAGCGGCCGACCTGGCAACTACGCGCCGGGTTTTGGGTGTTCTGCCGTGTTTTGGAAAATCCGGAACCATAGCCGAGTTTTGGGTGTTGCCGAGTCTTGGGATGCCGAGTTTGGGAACTTCAACCTGTACAGTGAAGGAGAGAGAAAAATATGAATGGTTCTTTGTAAAGTGTGATATAGCAAAGAGGAAAAGAGATGAGACTTGGAAGAGGACGAAAAGAACCAAACCAGAAATATACAGAAGAATTTAAAAGACTAGAAATCAATGTGAAAATAAGAAGAGAGGAAGAAATGAAATATGAGAAACTTTTTAGGTAAATGTTGGGTAAATGTAAAGAACCCAAACTGTTCTATAGATATATTAATGTAAAGTTGAAGTAGAAGTTGAAAACGTAACTAGACTAAAAGAGATCAATGTACCGTAGATAACAGTAAAGTCGCCAGGACAACGTTTTTTTCGATGTACAGGCGTCTGGCGGCGTTAATACTTACATTTCTACATCCATGATTTCAGGAAAGTTAGAAGGGGCTATCTGGAGTCTGTGTCATTTTGTGTCTTCATCCGTGTCATATTATGGCTATAAATGAACAAATTACAAAAATATCACCCGAGTGGCGACCAACAATAAGGTCGCCAATTAGTGTTTATGTTCTGAGTGTCCTCCCGCCGTCGTCGTCGTACGGAAAAATAACGAGTAGCGAAATTTGAAACCGTATATACTTGCAGATACAAAGCATAAAACGCTGAAACAGGGTAGATTATACAGTCATGATATAAACTACTGTGTATCATCTTCAGTGGCACATCAAAATCGGTAGTGATGCTATAATTCGTAATATAACGCCTGGTGACATTATTGCAGCTGGCCACTATAGTGTTATCTACGGTAGTATGTGAGGAACTGATAGAAAGGTTTGAAAAGTTGAACAAGAACTTTCTGAAAGTGTTTACGGAAAAAAATTGAGTTCAAACAACGACTGAGGGCGAGGAAAGAGACAGAGATTTGGGACATCAAGACAGGCAAAGAAGAGGTATTGAAAGTAATGAAGGAAAGAAGAAAGGTAAGCAATAGGACCAGATAGAGTGTCAGGTCATGTTTCAAAGCAATGTAGACAAGTTCTGGTTGAAGTAATACAGGACATAATCGCAGGTTCGTTGAGATCAGGGGAAGTCTTGAAAGAGTGGAAAAGAGCTGAGATTGTGCCCTTATATAGAAATGGAGCTGAGATTGTGCCCTTATATAGAAATAGAGCTGAGATTGTGCCCTTATATAGAAATGGAGCTGGGATTGTGCCCTTATATAGAAATGGAGCTGAGATTGTGCCCTTATATAGAAATGGAGCTGAGATTGTGCCCTTATATAGAAATGGAGCTGAGATTGTGTCCTTATATAGAAATGGAGCTGGGATTGTGCCCTTATATAGAAATGGAGCTGAGATTGTGCCCTTATATAGAAATAGAGCTGAGATTGTGCCCTTATATAGAAATGGAGCTGGGATTGTGTCCTATATAGAAATGGAGCTGAGATTGTGCCCTTATATAGAAATGGAGCTGAGATTGTCCCCTATATAAAAATAGAGCTGAGATTGTGCCCTTATATAGAAATGGAGCTGGGATTGTGCCCTTTTTAGAAATGGAGCTGGGATTGTGCCCTTATATAGAAATGGAGCTGAGATTGTGCCCTTATATAGAAATAGAGCGGGGATTGTGCCCTTATATAAAAATGGAGCAGAGATTGGGGCCCTTATATAGAAATGGAGCTGAGATGTGTCCTATATAGAAATGGAGCTGAGATTGGGGCCCCTTTTATATAGAAATGGAGCTGAGATTGGGGCCTTATATAGAAATAGAGCTGAGATTGTGCCCTTATATAGAAATGGAGCTGGGATTGTGCCTTATATAGAAATGGAGCGGGGATTGTTGCCCTTATATAGAAATGGAGCTGGGATTGTGCCCTTATATAGAAATGGAGCTGGGATTGTCCCCTTTATATAGAAATGGAGCTGAATTGTGCCTTATATAGAAATGGAGTGGGATTGTGCCCTTATATAGAAATGGAGCTGGGATTGTGCCCTTATATAGAAATGGAGCTGAGTTTGTGCCCTTATATAGAAATGGAGCTGGGATTGTGCCCTTATATAGAAATGGAGCTGAGATTGTGTCCTTAATAGAAATGGAGCTGGGATTGTGCCCTTATATAGAAATGGAGCTGAGATTGTGCCCTTATATAGAAATGGAGCTGAGATTGTGCCCTTATATAGAAATGGGCTGGGATTGTGCCCTTATTAAAAATTTGGAGCTGAGATTGTCCCCTTTATATAGAAATGGAGCTGGGATTGTGCCTTATATAGAAATGGAGCTGAGATTGTGTCCTTATATAGAAAGGGAGCTGAGATTGTGCCCTATATAGAAATGGAGCTGAGATTGGGGCCCTTATATAGAAATAGAGCTGAGATTGTCCCCTTATATAGAAATGGAGCTGAGATTGTGCCCTTATATAGAAAGGGAGCTGAGATTGTGCCCTTATATAGAAATGGAGCTGAGATTGTGCCCTTTTATATAGAAATGGAGCTGAGATTGTGCCCTTATATAGAAATAGAGCTGAGATTGTGCCCTTATATAGAAATAGAGCTGAGATTGTGCCCTTATATAGAAATGGAGCTGAGATTGTGCCCTTATATAGAAATGGAGCTGAGATTGTGTCCTTATATAGAAATGGAGCTGAGATTGTGCCCTTATATAGAAATGGAGCTGAGATTGTGCCCTTATATAGAAATGGAGCTGAGATTGTGCCCTTATATAGAAATGGAGCAGAGATTGTGCCCTTATATAGAAATGGAGCTGAGATTGTGCCCTTATATAGAAATGGAGCTGAGATTGTGTCCTTATATAGAAATGGAGCTGAGATTGTGCCCTTATATAGAAATGGAGCTGGATTGTGCCCTTATATAGAAATGGAGCTGAGATTGTGCCCTTATATAGAAATTAAAACAAAGAGCAACCACTTATTTACAGACCTGTGTCATGGATCAGAATCAGAATCTGTTAAAATTTTATAAAGAAAATGTGGACAGAATAGTACTTGGAAATTGAAGGCGTACTAACAGCCAGACAATTTGGATTCAGGAAAGGAAGGTCATGTGTTACTAAGCGTTTTTATTGAACACAACACATGGATATAACACAAGGAAGGGATGGATGGGCGGACTGCATATAAATACTTGTATCTGCAGAAAGCATTTGACAAAGTGCCACATAAAAAGGCTATTGTGGAAGATAGAAGACAGTGGAGGACCGAAGGGAACAATTGAGACATGGATGGAAGACAGTGGAGGACCGAAGGGAACAATTGAGACATGGATGGAAGACAGTGGAGGACCGAAGGGAACAATTGAGACATGGATGGAAGACAGTGGAGGACCGAAGGGAACAATTGAGACATGGATGGAAGACTACCTGAAAGGAAGAGAAATCAGAACAGTGGAGACAGGATGAATTGCTGGAGGGAAGTGGCAAGCAGGGGACCACAGGGAACGGTCTTGCCACCAATAATGTTCTGGGTAGAGGGGAGAGCGGGGCAGGTTGCATCGAGGGCAGGTTGCATCATTGCCTCTAACTCGCATGTTATCACACGTACATCGTCTTAATACTACTACTACTACTACTACTACTACTACTACTACTATAAACTACTACTACTACTACTACTACTACTACTACTACTACTACTACTACTACTACGTACTACTACTATAAAACTACTACTACTACTACTACTACTACTACTACTACTACTACTACTACTATAAACTACTACTACTACTACTACTACTACTACTACTACTACTACTACTACTACTACTACTACTACTACTATAAACTACTACTACTACAACTACAACACTAATAATAATAAAAAAATTTAATGCGAGTTAGAGGCAATGATGCAACCTACCCTCGATGCAACCTGCCCCGCTCTCCCTATACATAAATAACCTGCTGAATCGAGTTCATTGTTATGCTGTATAAGTCTGTTTGCCGATGATGCAAAGTTGATGAAGATAAGAAACCACAAAAATTGCAAATAATTGCAGAATTTATGAATGGAGTAAAAGATGGGAAAGGGGATTTTATGCCAGTAACTCCTGTACTGGAAATGGGGAAAGTGGAAAGAGATGTAGCTTCTTTTTTGTCTTTCTGTTTAACGTCAGTTTTTCCCGTAATATTTCATGAGGTTAGACGGCCGATGATACGCTTCCAGCTATCTCTATCCATTGCCTCAACTTCTTCAATGCCCAATGCTGCCAGATCCTCTTCAACACACTGCCTTCATGTCTTCCTTGGCCTGCCCGGTGGATGGCGACCTGGCACTTCCACTCTAATAGCTCTCCCCAATGCCTCACCACCTTCTCTCCTCTTCAGTGCCCAAACCAAACCTCAAACGCCTTACTCTCAGCGCTGTACTCAGCCCCTTCAATCCACATGTTCTTGCCACCTCTTCACTGGACACTTCATCTCTCCATGTGATCCCAGTATATATCTCAACATGATGACTCATCATACAACCTTTTCTTCTTCTTATATTTCTCCTGCAGATGTCTTGTGATGAAGATTGCATTGGTAGTTGACTTTCCAGCCAGAAAGCCAAATTGGCAGTCATCGATCTTGATCATTTTCATAAGCCTTTCACACAACTCCCTCTCCCAAATCTTCATCCCATGCTCTAACAGCCTCGAACCTCTGTACCACCACATGTCAGTGCATCTCCTGTTCCTTTAACCCCTTGATACCCAGAACGTAATTTCCATTGTAATATCTGTACCATTAGACGATTTCTAGTGATTATAAGCAATATTTAATAGATATGACCTGTTTAGTATCCTTGTTGACTAAATAATTTGGTACATTAAGTTACTTTTCATAGTTTTATGGCTAACAACAGACAATTTTTTATAGCAAAGAAAAGATCTGGGCGTGAAGGGGTTAAACAGTGGCAAGGTAAAACTATCCTTCCATATTTCTGGAAAGAGACCTAGCGGGACATACAAACTGGGAAATTATGTATTGACGCGGGACAAGGGAATGAAAGACTTGGGAAGGGTTGTCCGGGATGATCTGTCACCAAAGAAGTAGGTATATAACTAAAGGATTAAGCGCTACACATAGAATCATGAACATAAGGGTAGCTTTTTACTTCACGGGTAAAGATATGGTGACAAAAATGATCACCACAATGATGTGATCAAAACTGGAATATGGTGAAATTATGTGGTGGTCACCTTAAAATCTAGAACATTAACCCCTTCACGCCCAGATCTTTCCTTTACTATAAAATTTTTTATGTTGTCGAGCCATAAAATTAAGAAAAGTCACTTAATATACCAAATTAGTTAGTGGACAAGGATACTAAACAGGTCATATCTATAAAACATTGCTTGTATTCACTAAAAATCGTGTAATGGTACCCAAATTACAATGGAAATTACGTTCTGGACCTCAAGGGGTTAAAAAATTGTAAAGAATATAAAGGATGGCAACTAAGATGGTGCCTGAATAGAAAAATCTGACCAACGAGGAGAGACCAAAGGAAATGAAAATGCCAATGTGTGATAAAAGAATACTAGAGGAGACTTGGTTTCTGTATACAAACTGACGAGGGACTTGGAAGGTGACGGAAGAGACCTGCTATTACGAAGAGTAAAAGAGACTGGGTATTAAAGAGGACACAAAGAAGACGTTTGAATAACACAAAGCAGTACAGTTTCCCACATGGAAGTATAGATGCCTGGAATGGACTAGAAGAAGAGATAAGAACAAGAAAATAAGGAAGCTACAAGAGGCCGTGAGACCTACACGAGGTAGTTCCTGTTACTTAACACTACCTACATCCACCTTTCATTCCCATCCATGAATTTATCTAGCCTCCTTTTAAAGCTCTCTAATGACTCCGCACTAACTACCTGTCTACTGATGATAATGGCAAAAAGTGCGCATCTATTAAAGGAAAAACTAGATAGATATAGATATGGAGACAGGACCACACGAGTATAGCTCAGGCCCTGTACACTACAACTAGGTGGTGAATTGGATGTAAACACAACAACAACAAACCCCTTCACGCCCAGATCTTTCCTTGGCTATAAAAAGGAGTATGTTTTTAGCCATAAAATTACGAAAAGTCACTGAATATACCAAATTAGTTAGTGGACAAGGATACTAAACAGGTCACATCTATAAAATATTGCTTATAGTCACTAAAAATTGTCTAATGATGGCCAGATTACAATGCAAATTTCTGGGTCTCAAGGGGTTAATGGAAATACTCCCCAATACTGTGTTGGTGTTGTTGGTTGTGCAGTGTGTACTGTAAGGAATATTGAATT
>JACEEZ010001542.1:512500-517500 GCA_016584305.1 Chionoecetes opilio | reverse complement strand
TGGAAATAACAGACTTGAGTGTTGATGCAGATGAAATACATGGAAATAACAGACTTGAGTGTTGATGCAGATGAAATACATGGAAATAACAGACTTGAGTGTTGATGCAGATGAAATACATGGAAATAACAGACTGAGTGTTGATGCAGATGAAATACATGGCAATAACAGACTGAGTGTTGATGCAGATGAAATACATGGCAATAACAGACTGTGTGTTGAAGCAGATGAAATACATGGTAATAACAGACTGAGTGTTGATGCAGATGAAATACATGGTAATAACAGACTGAGTGTTGATGCAGATGAAATACATGGTAATAACAGACTGAGTGTTGAAGCAGATGAAATACATGGCAATAACAGACTGAGTGTTGATGCAGATGAAATACATGGCAATAACAGACTGAGTGTTGATGCAGATGAAATACATGGCAATAACAGACTGTGTGTATTGAAGCAGATGAAATACATGGCAATAACAGACTGAGTGTTGATGCAGATGAAATACATGGCAATAACAGACTGTGTGTTGATGCAGATGAAATACATGGTAATAACAGACTGTGTGTTGATGCAGATGAAATACATGGCAATAACAGACTGAGTGTTGATGCAGATGAAATACATGGCAATAACAGACTGTGTGTTGATGCAGATGAAATACATGGCAATAACAGACTGAGTGTTGATGCAGATGAAATACATGGCAATAACAGACTGTGTGTATTGAAGCAGATGAAATACATGGCAATAACAGACTGAGTGTTGATGCAGATGAAATACATGGCAATAACAGACTTGAGTGTTGATGCAGATGAAATACATGGCAATAACAGACTGAGTGTTGATGCAGATGAAATACATGGCAATAACAGACTGAGTGTTGATGCAGATGAAATACATGGCAATAACAGACTGAGTGTTGATGCAGATGAAATACATGGCAATAACAGACTGAGTGTATTGAAGTACCGCCAACAACACTATGGTTGCCACTGCACTAATGTCGCCAGGGGCCCTATATTATTAATTTTAGCATCACTACAGACTTGTATGTACCACTGAAGAGGCATGCACAGTAGTTTATATTATGTACAACTCTTCAGTGGCACGTAGAAGTCTGTAGTGATGCTAAAATTTGTAATAGTATATGGAGCCTGGTGACATTAGGGCAGTGGTGACTATAGTGTTATTGACGGTAGATAAAATAAATGGGGGAAAAGATAGATTGTGAATGTGTTTAATTGCACAAACAGAAATATAGACAGAAGAATTGTTAGGTATGTTAGAAACGTTGACATAAGTGTAAATATTTTGAGTGTTTTGAAATAAAAGGAAAATAAGATGGATGAATAACTAGTCAGGTCTATAGGTAAGCGCGGAGGCCATGAGTGTGTTGAAATGGATGGCAAGATGGATAACTAGACTCTATTTTTTTAACGAGGCAAAAATTCCAATCTATCTTAAGGTCTCATGCTTAAAATGATGCCTCTGTTTACCTGATAATAGGGTTAACTATGATAAAATACAGCTGACATTTAGAAGAAGCGTAGTATTCCCTTCTCCTGGCATCAAATATCAGGCAGTAAGCAGCAAGGGGGCAGGATTTTTGGCCTCGTTAAAAAAAGTGTATAGGTAGTTAGGTAGACGAGGGTAATGACAGTGTTGAAGAAGACAGGAATGATTAACACTAATTGCTAGACATGTACAGTTCAGTTAATAGTGTAGTTAGACATGTAGGGTAGTTAGTGGAGTAAAGTTAATGACCTTGAGTATGTGGAAGACTGAAAAATTAGATGGGTAGATAAAGGTAATGAGTGTATATGTATGGTAGACAGAAGAAAAGACGCAGGCAGGTAGATATATAGTTAGACAAGTGTAATTACCTCAAGAAGATGGAAAAATTGACAGAAAAGAGGAAAAATAGACAGTAAAGAGGAAAAATAGACAGACAAATGGGAAAAGTAGACAGAAAAGAGGAAAAATTGACAGAAAAGATGGAGAAATTGACAGAAAAGAGAACAAATAGACAGAAAAGAGGGAAAATAGACAAAAAAGAGGAAAAATAGACAGAAAAGGGGGAAAATAGACATTAAAGAGGAAAAATAGACAGTAAAGAGGAAAAATAGACAGGCAAATGGGAAAAGTAGACAGAAAAGAGAAAAAATAGACAGAAAAGAGGGAAAATAGACAAAAAAGAGGAAAAATAGACAGAAAAGAAAAAAAATAGACAGAAAAGAGAGAAAATAGACAAAAAAGAGGAAAAATAGACAGAAAAGAGGGAAAATAGACAGTAAAGAGGAAAAATAGACCGAAGAGGAAAAATAGACAGTAAAGAGGAAAAATAGACGAAGAGGAAAAATAGACAGTAAAGAGGAAAAATAGACAGACAAATGGGAAAAATAGACAGAAAAGAGGAAAAATAGACAGAAAAGGGGAAAAATAGACAGTAAAGAGGAAAAATAGACAGACAAATGGGAAAAGTAGACAGAAAAGAGGAAAAATAGACAGAAAAGGGGAAAAATAGACAGTAAAGAGGAAAAATAGACAGACAAATGGGAAAAGTAGACAGAAAAGAGGAAAAATTGACAGAAAAGATGGAGAAATTGACAGAAAAGAAAAATAGACAGAAAAGAAAAAATAGACAGAAAAGAGGAAAACTAGACAGTAAAGAGGAAAAATAGACAGAAAAGAGGAAAAATAGACAGTAAAGAGGAAAAATAGACAGAAAAGAGGAAAAATAGACAGTAAAGAGGACAAATAGACCGAAGAGGAAAAATAGACAGAAAAGAGGAAAAATAGACAGAAAAGAGGAAAAATAGACAGTAAAGAGGAAAAATAGACAGACAAATGGGAAAAGTAGACAGAAAAGAGGATAAATAGACAGAAAAGAGGAAAATAGACAGAAAAGAGGAAAAATAGACAGAAAAAAGGAAAAATAGACAGAAAAGAGAAAAAATAGACAGAAAAGAGGGAAAATAGACAGAAAAGAGGAAAAATAGACAGAAAAGAGGAGAAATAGACAGAAAAGAGGAAAAATAGACAGAAAATAGACAGAAAAAGGAAAACAGACTGAAAAGAGGGAAAATAGACAGAAGAGAGGGAAAATAGACAGAAGAGAGGGAAAATAGACAGAAGAGAGGGAAAATAGACAGAAAAGAGATGGAAATAGTTGGTTAAATAGACATATCACCGTCAGTTAGCAGTAGACAGAAGGATTGATTGACAGTAAACCAAGTAGGCTGCATATGAAAGGAGACAGATAGTGGTGGTGGACAGGTAAGGAACGGAAAATGGACAGATGGAGACATTATACACAGATTTATAAACAGGTGTAAGTGTGTAGGTCATATGTATTAGTAAGGATTGGCTCGTCAACAAATATAATAATAATAATAATAATAATAATAATAATAATAATAATAATAATAATAATAATAATAATTTTACTATCGCCCGGAGGCATACAGACACAAAAACAACAACAACAAGACAAGGAGTTAACTTAAGTACTAGAGCAAAACAAAAAATACATACTATAGGCACATTAGGGGACATAGTATCAACGTGCATATAGTACATAGGGTATACATGCATGGATACCTGTGCTTGAGATAGAGTTGAGGAGAAATAGATATACAGTAAAACTTCTCATATTCGGACTAATTGGGCCAAGGAGTGGTCCGAGTAATGCAAGGATCCGAATAATGAGGGAGTTATATATGGGGGGATATGTAAAAAAAAAAAAATAAAAAAAAAAAAAAAAAAAAAAAAAAAAAAAAAAAAAAAAAAAAAAAAAAAAAAAAAAAAAAAAAATAAAAAAAATAATAATAATAATAATAGTAATAATAATAATAATATAATAATAATAATAATAAAAAAAAAAAAATAGGTGTAATAGCTAGGAAATTTCGACCCCTAAAAAAAAAAAAAAAAAAAAGAGAAAAAAGAAGAAGAAGGTCCGAATAATGAGGGTCCGAATACGAGAGGTTTTACTGTACTACTGATATATATTCATAGATCAAAATTATAGAAGAATATTGGAGGGATAGAAGCCAATGTATAGCTTGAGAGAGAGTGTGTGGAAGACTTAATGAAGAGATAGTGTGAGAGATTAGAGAGATAGGATGAAAGATAACGAGGTGATGAGATAAGTAAACACAGAATAATAATAATAATAATAATTTCAATACAGGCATGCAGGCAAAAAAAAAAATTATGAATATGTAAGAGGAGGACGAAGGCTGTGGCTAAAGGATGAAGGCTAGGAAACAAGGAAAGGCCAGAATTTTTTAAGCTTTAGTAGAGATATCAAATTGAGCTATTTAGAGAGAGAGAGAGAGAGAGAGAGAGAGAGAGAGATAAGATACTTTGATCCTATCTAGACACTTTGCAAGTACCAACTACAAGGTTATTGACTGTACAAAGCGCCACCACACCAGGACGAATTTGGTGGACTCGAACCGCTGACCGAATGGCGCAGGGACTCTGCAACACCAGTCCGTATTTTACGAACCGCGCCACCCTGGCGGGGGTCCTTACCTCACTCTGGAGAGAGAGAGAGAGAGAGAAGAGAGAGAGAGAGAGAGAGAGAGAGAGAGTCCTTACCTCAGTCTGGAGAGAGAGAGAGAGAGAGAGAGAGAGAGAGATCACAGTCTTGGTCATGCCTTGATAAGATAAGTGCCTGTGTACCAAGCTAGGGTCAGATCAAGGTCACCATTGCCTTGCTGATAGATACATACATACATACATACATACATACATACATACATACATACATACATGCATTATACATACATACATACATTATACATACATACAGTCTGGCCGAGGAGGCATTAGATAGGGTCCTGATAGCACGGTGTGTAAGTCTCCTTCAGAAAAACAGATTTATTGTGAGTTTGTGAGCTTGGTAACTAAGTGAGAAGAAAAGGTTTTTGAAGCGGATTAGTTTTATCAGATGTGTAGCTTAATAGATATAGGCAGATTGTACCGTA
>JACEEZ010001542.1:412500-507500 GCA_016584305.1 Chionoecetes opilio | reverse complement strand
AGGGCAGAGGCAGGGCAGAGGCAGGGAATGTGGCAGGGCAGAGGCAGGGATTGTGGCAGGGGCAGAGGCAGGGATGTGGCAGGGCAGAGGCAGGGCAGAGGCAGGGAGTGAGGCAGGGCAGAGGCAGGGCAGAGGCAGGGAGTGAGGCAGGGCAGAGGCAGGGCAGAGGCAGGGCAGAGGCAGGGAGTGAGGCAGGGCAGAGGCAGGGCAGAGGCAGGGCAGAGGCAGGGATTGTGGCAGGGCAGAGGCAGGGAGTGAGGCAGGGCAGAGGCAGGGCAGAGGCAGGGAGTGAGGCAGGGCAGAGGCAGGAGAGGCAGGGAGGGAGGCAGGGAGTGAGGCAGGAGTGAGGCAGGGCAGAGGCAGGCAGAGCAGGGAGTGAGGCGGAGAGGCAGGGCAGAGGCAGGGCAGAGGCAGGGATGTGGCAGGGCAGAGGCAGGGCAGAGGCAGGGCAGAGGCAGGGATTGTGGCAGGGCAGAGGCAGGGAGTGAGGCAGGGCAGAGGCAGGGCAGAGGCAGGGATTGTGGCAGGGCAGAGGCAGGGAGTGAGGCAGGGCAGAGGCAGGGCAGAGGCAGGGCAGAGGCAGGGCAGAGGCAGGGAGTGAGGCAGGGAGTGAGGCAGGGCAGAGGCAGGGCAGAGGCAGGGCAGAGGCAGGGCAGAGGCAGGATGAGGCAGGGCAGAGGCAGGGAGGAGGCAGGGCAGGATGGGCAGGGCAGAGGCAGGGCAGAGGCAGGGCAGAGGCAGGGAGTGGCAGGGAGGCAGGGAGAGTGAGGCAGAGGCAGGGCAGGGCAGGCAGAGGCAGGGCAGGGCAGGGCAGGAGGCAGAGAGGCAGGGAGTGAGGCAGGGCAGAGGAGGGCAGAGGCAGGCAGAGGCAGTGAGGCAGGGAGGGGGCAGGGCAGAGGCAGGGATTGTGGCAGGGCAGAGGCAGGGCAGTGAGGCAGGGCAGAGGCAGGGCAGTGGCAGGGAGTGAGGCAGGGCAGGAGGAGGGCAGGCAGAGGCAGGGAGTGGCAGGGCAGAGGCAGGGAGTGAGGCAGGGCAGAGGCAGGGAGTGAGGCAGGGAGGAGGCAGGGCAGAGGCAGGGAGTGAGGCAGGGAGTGCAGGCAGGGCAGGGAGGCAGGGCAGGAGGGAGTGGCAGGGCAGTAGGCAGGGAGTGAGGCAGGGAGTGAGGCAGGGCAGAGGCAGGGAGTGGCAGGGCAGAGGCAGGGAGTGAGGCAGGGCAGAGGCAGGGAGTGAGGCAGGGAGTGAGGCAGGCAGAGGCAGGAGGCGAGTGAGGCAGGGCAGAGGCAGGGCAGTAGGCAGGGATGAGGCAGGGCAGAGGCAGGGAGTGAGGGCAGGAGTGAGGCAGGGCAGAGGCAGGCAGTGGCAGGCAGAGGCAGGGAGTGAGGCAGGGCAGAGGCAGGGAGTGAGGCAGGGAGTGAGGCAGGGCAGAGGCAGGGAGTGAGGCAGGGCAGAGGCAGGGAGTGAGGCAGGGAGTGAGGCAGGGAGTGTGGCAGGGAGTGTGGCAGGGCAGAGGCAGGGAGTGGGCAGGGCAGAGGCAGGGAGTGTGGCAGGGCAGAGGCAGGGCAGAGGCAGGGAGTGAGGCAGGGCAGTGGCAGGGAGTGAGGCAGGGCAGTGGCAGGGAGTGAGGCAGGGCAGTGGCAGGGAGTGAGGCAGGGCAGTGGCAGGGAGTGAGCAGGGAGTGAGGCAGGGAGTGAGGCAGGGAGTGAGGCAGGGCAGTGGCAGGGCAGTGAGGCAGGGCAGAGGCAGGGAGCCTATATATATATATATATATATATATATATATATATATATATATATATATATACGCATCATATAGACTGGTTTATCAGTATATATGATATACTGTAATCTTCGTAAATGTTTGTTCTATAATATTATCAAATAAAAAACAGTAAAACATGCTAAAGAAATGCCATTACGAGACTATGAAGAAATATGCATGAACTTAATATTCACTTCAACTCTTCGCCATTTAAAACTTTGCGAGTCAACTTTTATCATGAAGGGTATCAATAGAAGCGCAATTTTATTAGCTTTCCATTGCTATATTTTGTTATCTGATAAATTAATTAGAACCATGTATAAATTAGCGTTAAATAAATAAATAAAATCATCAATCGGGTAATTTTCCCGATTGATGAGGTTATTTATTTAGTTAACGCTAATTTATACATGGTACTAATTCATTTATCAGAAAACGAAATATATAAGTAAATAAATAACATCATCAATCGGGAAAATTACCCGATTGATGATTTTATTTATTTATTTAACGCTAATTTATACATGGTTCTAATTAATTTATCAGATAACGAAATATAGCAATGAAAAGCTAATAAAATTGCGCTTCTATTGATACCCTTCATGATAAAAGTTGACTCGCAAAGTTTTAAATGGCGAAGAGTTAAGTGAATATTAAGTTCATGCATATTTCTTCATAGTCTCGTACTGGCATTTCTTTAGCATGTTTTACTGTTTTTTATTTGATAATATTATAGAACAAACATTTACGAAGATTACAGTATATCATATATATTGATAAACCAGTCTATATGATAGTCCACAGACCACTATATCTCTTTGTCGGGCGCCCCGCAGGCCCCTATGCAGCCCCGCAATTCAAAACATTGTCGCGTGAACAGTCCAGGTATACAATGGTCTATGCAGCCGCTGATAACATGGTGGTGGTGAATTCAGTGGCGTACCCAGAAAATTTAAAAGGGGGGGGGGGCCAAAATATGAATATACACACAAACCTCGATTTCCCGGACCTCGATTTCCTGGATATCGGATTTGCCGGACAAAATCCGAGGTCCGGGGATATGTCAGTCTCGGACAATTTTTTTTTTTTATTTTTTTTATTTTTTTATTATAACGTTGAAATGCCTGGTCCTGTTCGTAAATTGACAAAGTTGTCCGGCGGTCCGAGCGTCTCCTGTCACCCCTGGTCAGTGTCCGCGCCTCCCGCCAGGTGGCAGCATGCTCAGCGGTCGTATTGTTTACATTTGGGCACACAACATTCACGGTTCACCTGCACAGCCTCCGTCAGTCACCTGACTCCCACTGCCCCTGGTGCAGGAACATTTCTGAGACTATTGAACATTTTCTGCTGCCTCCCGCCAGGTGGCAGCATGCTCAGCGGTCGTATTGTTTACATTTGGGCACACGACACTCACGGTTCACCTGCACAGCCTCCGTTAGTCCCCTGACCCCCACTGCCCCTGGTGCAAGAACATTTCTGAGACTAATGAACACTTTCTGCTGCCTCCCGCCAGGTGGCAGCATGGTCAGCGGTCGTATTGTTGGGCACACAACATTCACGGTTCACCTGCACAGCCTCCGTCAGTCACCTGACTCCCACTGCCCCTGGTGCAAGAACATTTCTGAGACTATGATCACTTTCTGCTGCCTCCCGCCAGGTGGCAGCATGCTCAGCGGTCGTATTGTTTACATTTGGGCACACGACACTCACGGTTCACCTGCACGCCTCCGTTAGTCCCCTGACCCCCACTCCCCTTGGTGCGGAACGTCTCTTGAACTTTTAAACCCTTTCTGCTGCCTCCCGCCGGTGGCTGTGCTCAGCGGACGAAAAAGTCCGCGGCGGGGAGTTGATATTGTCGTTGCCGGGCAGTAAAAACTAGAGTAGGATAAACTCCGGGGGTGGGTAAGGGATCGGGGCTTTTTTTCTCTTTTTTTTTTTGCATTCCCGGGCTTTTTTGGTTCCGGCCAGTGCTCCCCCTATTGTCCCGGGGAAAACGGGGTTTTTTTTGGTATAAAATATATTTATATATATAATATATAATATATATATATATATATATTTTTTATATATTTTACATAAAAACCACATATTAATATATTTTAATAATTATATATATAAATTATATAATTATATATTATATATTATTATAAATATTATAATATATATTTTAAAAATATTTTTTTTATAAATCCTTTTTATATTATAAAAATTTTTTTGTATTTATAAATACTTTGTTATTATAAATTATTTGACATTTGTATATTATAAATACATTTGTATATTATAAATACATCTGTATATTATAAATACATTTGTATATTATAAATACATCTGTATATTATAAATACATCTGATATTTTAAAAAACATTTGTAATTTAAATACTTTTTATATTTAAATCATTGTATATTAAAATACATCTGTATATTTTAAAATAATTTGTATATTATAAAAACTTGTATATTATAAATACATCGTATATTTTAAATACATCGTATATTTAAATACTTTGTATTTTAATACTTTGATATTTAAAAACATCGTAATTTTAATACATTTGTTATTATAATACATTGTATTTATAATACATCTGTATATTTAAAACATTTGTATATTTTAAAAACTTGTATATTATAAAAATCTGTATTTATAAATACATTTGAATTTAAATAATCTGAATTATAAATACATCTGTATATTATAAATACATTTGTATATTATAAATACATTTGTATATTATAAATACATCTGTATATTATAAATACATTTGTATATTATAAATACATTTGTATATTATAAATACATTTGTATATTATAAATACATCTGTATATTATAAATACATCTGTATATTATAAATACATTTGTATATTGTAAATACATCTGTATATTATAAGTATATCTGTATATTATAAGTATATTTATATATTATAAATATATTTATATACTAGCCGCAAAGCCGCCCTCCGGGCGGACTTTTTGGCTAGCTCCTATGGAGGGCTATTGGGGGGCCAAAGGCCCACCACCTGGTGTTTGGGGCCAAAGGCCCCACCAAACACAGACTCTCCAGATAGCCCCTTCTTAACTTTCCTGAAACCCTGGATGTAGAAATGTATGTATTAACGCCAACCCATTCACATCACCCCCAACCCTTCACTCACCCATTACCTATCACCTCCCACCTATTCACTCACCCTTTAAACCCATCACCCCCAACCCATTCACTCACACCATTACCCATCACCACACCCCCATTCACTCACCCATTACCATCACCCCCCACCTATTCCCTCACCCATCACCCCCCACCCATTCACTCACCCATTACCCCACACCCATTACCCATCACCCCACCCTTTTCACCCCACCCATTACCCTACATAAAGGGTTTCCTCAATTCTCGCAACCCACTTTTTTTCACAATTCTCGCTAATAGGCTACTAAAAATAAAAAATATATAAAAGTGATCGGATCATCCCATAAGTGGGCTTAAAACCTTCCCCTGGTCAACCTGGTTCCAAAACTGTGCCATATGATGGAATTCCGCCACGGGGGGCAGAACCTAGAGCGGACACACCCACACACACACTTTCGCTATATTATTATAGATTATAAATATTTATATATTATATATATATATATAATATATATTTATATATATAAATAATATATATTATATATATATATATATATTATAATTTATTCTTTGCAAAGGGGGGGGCCACGGCCGCATGGCCCCCCCCCCCTCGGTACGCCACTGGTGGTGATGCTCTACTAACAGGCAACACAGGCACACCTCAGGGTATTATCAACTTATTTGTCACTGAGGGTATTTTTTTGTTATTGTTTTGTAAAGAATGTTGTGAAGGGACGGGGGCAGCTACCAGGCTCTTTGTTACTTCTTTGTTTTGCCCTTGGCCAGTCAGTCTCTTGTGATTTGAGAAAAAAATACTGTGTTGTTTTGATAAAGAGGTTGTTTGAAGATGTGTTTTATATCAAATGAATGTTTGTTTTTTCTAGTTTATGAAAATATTTCTGGTGACGTGTTTGTTCCTTGATCGATTTGTTTTTTGTAAGTATGTTTAACTTTCATTGTCTTTTTTAATGGAAATGTTATCAATATTTATGTGTTATTTAGATCAAAGTAGGTGTTTGAAGGTTCTGGTTCTTTAGGTCTTGAGTTATTTTAAGACTTGATTTTACATGATTCTCTCTCTCTCTCTCTCTCTCTCTCTCTCTCTCTCCTGTCAGTGTGTCAGTCTTCATCAGAGCAGCGTGTCTTGGTTTGGTGTTCAGGGTCACTCCTTTTTTGTTGTTGTTGGACTACAGTTTATTACTCAAATTTGTGGGAAAGTTTCATTTTTAGACATTATGTGTTTTGTCTTTTATTAATGATATGTTAATTTATAATGCTGTGGTCAATAAATATCTATCTATCTATCTGTGGCAGCAATATTGACCCCAAGTCTCCCCCCCAGGGTCTGCTGTCATTCCTGAGCGCTCCCCTCATCGGCGCTCTCTCGGACCTGTGGGGCCGAAAGTTCTTCCTGTTCATCACCGTGTTCTTCACCTGCCTTCCCATCCCCTTCATGAAGATCAACACCTGGTGAGTGGTCCGCCCTCCTCCACGCCGCATGAGTAACTCCACAGCTCAGTTATAATAATAATAATAATAATAATAATAATAATAATAATAATAATAATAATGATTTTACTATCGCCCGGAGGCATACAGACACAAAAAAGCAACAATAACAAGACAAGGAGTTAATTTAAGTACTAGAGCAAAACAAAAAATACATAATATAGGCACATTAGGGGACATAGTATCAACGTGCATATAGTTACGTTTGGTGTCCTGGGTTTCATAGAGAGTTATCTAATGCCTCCTCTGCCCTGATTCAGCAACTCTCATCCTCTGTTGCCCTCAAACATTCCCTCACTGTCACCTCGTCCCTCTAGGAAAGTCATTCTCCCATGAATCTGCATTTTCCATGATCGTGACTGTGGCTTTATTACTGCTTTATTTATCACAGCTTTATTACTGCTGTTACTCCACTGCATTCAATCTCTTCTTCATAAGTGGATTCCATTTTCTTATTTGATATTTCACAAGCAGTGTTCAGAATTCAGATTATATTCAGGTTTGTACTTATCAATGAAACTGTAACTGGAAGGTAGGTCAGTAGAGGCGCACTGCCTGTGTTTTGTATTGCTATGTATTTCCCGGCTGTGCTTGTGTATCAAGATGGTAGGGGTTCATAAGGGGTGCAGTCACCTCGAACACAAGTTGTTTCGTACACCAATAGATTCGTACACCAAAAAGTTGTTTCGTAGTCTATATGAAACCATAGTAGTTTCGTACACTCAGCTCAGAGTTGAACTTGACTACTAGAGTTACGATTCTACACCAGGTATGTACGAAACAACTCAAAATCAGTGTACGAAACGACTAACAAAACCTGGGTACGAAACAACTTGTGTACGAAACTCCCTGTAACCGTTCATAAGACCCTCATGGCAGTGGCTACAATTGTTAATTATTTATGTTATGCAGGAAACTGACATTGTGTTTACTTTCCAGGTGGTACTTTGCCCTGATCAGCATGTCCGGCGTGTTTGCCGTCACCTTCAGCATCGTGTTTGCCTACGTGGCGGACGTGACGGATGAGTCTGAGCGCAGCAGTGCCTACGGCCTGGTGTCTGCCACCTTTGCCGCCAGTCTGGTCACATCTCCTGCACTGGGGGCTTACCTGGGAAAGGTGTGAATCTAAACTCTAACTGAACTCTGAATTTTAGGGTGGTTACTGGTTGGCATGGACTCAGTGGACAGGTAGTTAGTGCGGAGTCATTAGGGAGCTTTAAAAGGAGGCTAGATAAATTCATGGATGGGGATGAAAGTTAAGATGGATGTAGGTAGTGTTAAGTAACAGGAACTACCTCGTGTAGGTCTCATGGCCTCTTGTAGCTTCCTTATTTTCTTAAGTTCTTATAACTATTTCACCCTTTTTAGGCCTGTAGTCCTCACCTTAGGTCCTAAAGGCCGGCTGCCTGGGTTTCCCGGGATGCATGTAGAGGCTGTGTACCAGGCAATCCCAGGATCACATTTTCCAGGGCTATTTTAATGGCGGCGCGGCATTTACCACACCCCGTCCCGTGGCAGCATAACATCACGGGGACAGTGTGCCACTTATTCACTACTCAGCCGGTGTTAGTGATAGATGAACATCTCACCAAAGGGATTGGCCTGTCTCCATATATAATTTTGTATGTGCTAAATTTGGATCTCTAGGATGTATGATGAAAGGAGGGACTGTGTGCATGGAGGTAAAGAAGGGGACAGAGATACAATGACTACCAACAGTCACATTCGCACGTGAGACTTCGGTGTGGAGTGAAAGACTAGAAGGTCAAGGATGGAAGCAGGTGAAACTTGAAAGCAGTGTTTAGAAAAGTGAGAGGAATGGATGGGGAAAGTAATGAAAGGGTGTGTAACATGTTTGGTATGTCAAGTAAAGGTGAAGGGATGAAATGTGGAGTGTTTGAAGGGGTGAAGTACAACACTGAGGTGGTTTGGTCATATAGAAAGAATGACAGAAAGTGAGATGACCAAGAGGGTGTGTGTGAGTGTAGTAGATGCCGTGGGTGGTGGAGGGTGTGAGTGTAGTAGATGCCGTGGGTGTTGGAGGGTGTGAGTGTAGTAGATGCCGTGGGTGGTGGAGGGTGTGAGTGTAGTAGATGCCGTGGGTGGTGGAGGGTGTGAGTGTAGTAGATGCCGTGGGTGGTGGAGGGTGTGAGTGTAGTAGATGCCGTGGGTGTTGGAGGGTGTGAGTGTAGTAGATGCCGTGGGTGTTGGAGGGTGTGAGTGTAGTAGATGCCGTGGGTGTTGGAGGGTGTGAGTGTAGTAGATGCCGTGGGTGTTGGAGGGTGTGAGTGTAGTAGATGCCGTGGGTGGTGGAGGGTGTGAGTGTAGTAGATGCCGTGGGTGGTGGAGGGTGTGAGTGTAGTAGATGCCGTGGGTGTTGGAGGGTGTGAGTGTAGTAGATGCCGTGGGTGTTGGAGGGTGTGAGTGTAGTAGATGCCGTGGGTGTTGGAGGGTGTGAGTGTAGTAGATGCCGTGGGTGGTGGAGGGTGTGAGTGTAGTAGATGCCGTGGGTGGTGGAGGGTGTGTGTGTCTAAGTATGTACGAGAAAGGATTGAGGGAAGAATGAGAGGGTTGGAGCATGCAAGGAGGGACTAAGGGCGGGAATGAATGGAGCCTTTGTGTTGCAGCCGTGCCCTTGAGGGAGTTCCTCTCTGAAACAAGATAGTTGTAATAGTAATAATCTTTGTCCTTTCATACTGTTTTCCCTTTTGTGAGTCTTTTTGGCTTGATGGCCAAATGCAAGAGTCCTGTCCTCCATTCTGAATGGTTGATGGGCATTGCCGCGGCTCACCCCGCACTGCTCTCAAAGGCCCAAAACCGAACCCACCCTAGAAGATGCCCATTACCATTACCATGCCTCAAAATCATCAAATGATGTCTCATTGCTTTTATTGAAGCATTTTCATCACACAGTCAAGAATGTAAAGAATGGTTCTGTGGGGGGGGTGATGGCAGCTTGGAATTCTCCCTTTAATTTTAGAGTAATTTGCACCGTAACTTGGACAAAATGTTGCAGAGGTACTTTTATGAATTTTTCAGCTATTCTTGTCATTTAGAAAATATTCTTAAAAAATTGCACCAAAAGCTCCCCTTAACGAATAGTCTTGTGACATTTGCAAACAAAAAGTGGTAAACATAACTTGCAATTTTGCATTTTCATGAAGTCCCTCGAGGCAGGATGATGTCCTCGGTGCTCCGTGGTGTAGCACGTTGCTTCATCACGGCTCACATTTTACTGCAGCCTGAAAATTCATCACAAGTCTGATTTTTTAATGCTCATCTTAAAAAAATTCAGTTGTCAATAGTGTCATTGATGGAAAAGTTTGTGCACAGTATTGAGCCGTGTGACTTGAGTGTTGTGATGGTGACGGTTGATGTTGTGTTGCAGGTGCACAGCGACGACCTGGTGGTGGGTCTGGCCACGGCCATAGCAATACTGGACGTCTTCTTTATCCTGGTGGCCGTGCCGGAGTCTTTGCCGGAGAAGCTGAGGCTGTCGTCCTCCTGGAGCGCCCACATCTCATGGGAGCAGGCCGACCCATTCTCCGTGAGGGACTTGTTTATTCCTTGAGCAAATATATTATTAATCCCTTGAGACCCAGAACGTAATTTCTATTGTAATTTGACCACCATTAGATGATTTTTAATGAATGTAAGCAATGTTTTTATAGATATGACCTGTTTAGTATCCTTGTCCTCTAGCTAATTTGGTTTATTTAGTTACTTTTCGTAATTTTATGGCTCGACAACATTCAATTTTTTATGGCAAAGGAAAGATCTGGGCGTGAAGGGGTTAAAGTTAAAGAATGTAATGCTTTCATGTATATTCCTGGGCCCTTCATTGCCTTGTACACTGCACTGTAAAGCATACCTGTCAACCTAGAACCTTACTGAACAATGTGAATGCTTTGAGGTGACCTGTGATTGGAGTCTTTAAAAGGAGCCTGGATAAATTCATGGATGGGGAAGAGAGGTGGATGTAGGTAGAGTTAAGTAACAGGAACTACCTTGTGTAGGTCTCACGGCCTCTTGTAGCTTTCTTATGTTCTTATGGGATTGATGCTTCAGGCGCTGTGGAAGGTGAGCAAGGACCGCAACGTGCTGCTCATCAGTGTGACGGTGTTCTTGTCCTACCTACCCGAGGCTGGCCAGTATTCCTGCTTTTTCGTCTACCTCAGACTGGTAGGTAGATGGATGTACATTATAGACCTGTATCTTCACATAATATCAGTATTTCCAGAATCAGTGTGATCTTATAAGAGTTCATGAGAGCCTCTGCTATGAAGGCTAGCTGGTGTGCAGCTCATTATGTGGATCTTCCTAAAGGCGAGATCTTGGCCCCACCTTTCTGTCTCAGGATGGAAAAAACCCCACACTGTAATGTTTTTTAAAATCACATCTACAGGAACTATCACGTGTAGGTCTCACGGCCTCTTGTAGCTTTCTTATGTTCTTATGTATCAGTGGCGGGCTGTTTTAGCTGCACACCAGCAAACCTTCACAGCAGAGGCTCTCGTGAACTCTTTTAAGATCACACTGATTCTGGAAATACTGATATTATGTAGTCATTGCCTCACAGCTGTCATTTTATCCTCATGTGAGACAGTGAGGTTAATGTTGGTGCACTTTGAATATCTCATCTGAATATGGATTTGTAGATGCCAATTGTTTATTGAAGCTCTGTTTGTCATTTTGTCGCCTGAAAAGAGCAGGAATATCAAGAAGTAATGTGAATTTTAACCTTACTGTTAGAAAGTTGTGGAAGACTAATGCAAATATCCAATTCTATTTGTTTTGGCAGGTTATGGACTTCTCAGCAGAAATGGTGGCGACTTTCATTGCAGTGGTGGGGATTTTGTCTGTTGTGGCCCAGACTGCTCTCCTCAGTCTCCTCATGAAGAAACTGGTCAACAAACATGTCATTATGGTGAGACATTTCCCCATGTTCAACCTCAGTGGTAATGAATACACTCCAAAACTTACAAATTCTCTCTCACAACAAATAATCTAAATTTACCATCTCTTCTATTTTGTTTTTGTTTTGTTTTGTCATTCAGGAACATTTCATTTTGATGAGTCCGCCTCTGCCACACCATCAGTGTCTTCATGGCAATACTGGCTGCACATCCAACACTTTGTACACACATCATCCACTTTCCATGCTGCAGATGGATGCCTCCATGACTGTGTGACTATTGAGGAATAGATTGGCCATGTGGAGAGGGCCATGTGACATGTGACTAGTGTGATTGCATCATTGGGCTGCAGGCTGGTGTGGTAATGTGGAATAGCCAAACTGAATGACAGTGAGCAGTTGTTGTGTGTTTGAGCCACCATGGTGACAGAGGTGGTTGTTGAGGCACAGCGTGTGTTTGAGCCACCATGGTGACAGAGGTGGTTGTTGAGGCACAGCGTGTGTTTGAGCCACCATGGTTACAGAGGTGGTTGTGGAGGCACAGCGTGTGTTTGAGCCACCATGGTGACAGAGGTGGTTGTGGAGGCACAGGCTAAATCCTCCCTCACCCCTGTTGACAATAATGATCAGTAGACACGACAGGTAGCAGGAAGAGGTTTGGGCTGCTTAGCGGTGGCCACTGTGTTGGTTGCAATGTAATCTCCTTCCTCCAACAGATACACACGTCCCTCATTTAATTTGACCCTCCTGCTCTAACCTCCGGTTCTTCTCCCCATTCCCGCCGTGTTACCCTTCTTTCTGCCCCTTCGCTGCTTTGCACTGTTTCCCTCCCATAGTGCCTCATGGTTTTTGATGTCTGGCACATCCCAATACTTTTTTGGGCGGATTTGAATAAATTCATGTACGTAGTTTAACAATAAATGCTCACATCCAACCTGTTCCTAAGAAGGGTGACCGTTCTAATCCTTCAAACTACCGTCCTATAGCTTTGACTTCCTGCCTTTCTAAAGTTTTTGAATCTATACTTAATAAGAAGATTCTTAAGCATTTATCTGCTCACAATCTTCTATCTGATCGTCAGTACGGTTTCCGTAAAGGGTGATCTTCTAGCTTTCCTAACTGAATCTTGGTCATCCTCCTTTAGGGGTTTCGGTGAAACTTTTGCTGTTGCCCTTGACATATCAAAAGCTTTTGATAGAGTCTGGCACAAATCTTTAATTTCCAAACTACCCTCATTCGGTTTCTATCCTTCTCTCTGTACCTTCATTTTAAGTTTCCTTTCAAACCGTTCTATTGCAGCTACTGTAGACGGACATTGTTCTTCTCCTAAATCTATCAATAGTGGTGTTCCCCAGGGTTCTGTCCTATCACCCACTCTCTTTCTATTATTCATTAATGATCTTCTAAGTCTAACTCAAAGCCCTATCCACTCCTACGCTGATGATTCTACCCTGCATTTTTCAACGTCGTTTATTAGACGTCCAACTCAACAGGAACCAAGTGATTCACGGAGAGATGCCACCGAGCGCCTAACTTCTGATCTTTCTATAATTTCTGATTGGGGCAAAGCAAACCTTGTTTTGTTCAATGCCTCAAAAACCCAATTTCTTCACCTATCTACTCGACAAAACCTACCAGATAACTATCCCCTCTTCTTCAATGACACTCGACTATCTCCTCCTTCTAACATGAACATTCTAGGACTATCCTTTACTAAAAATCTGAACTGGAAATCTCACATCTCATCTCTTGCTAAAACAGCTTCTAAGAGGTTAGGTGTCCTGTGGCATCTGCGTCCTTTTTTTTCTCCCTCCCAGTTGCTTGCTCTGTACAGGGGCCTTATCTGCCCATGTATGGAGTATGTCTCACATGTTTGGGGGGGATCCACTCATACAGCTCTCCTAAACGGGGTTGAGTCAAAAGCTTTTCGTCTCATCAACTCCTCTCCTCTGACTGACTGTCTTCAATCTTTAAATCACCGCCGCAATGTTGCTTCTCTTGCTCTCTTCTATCGTTATTTTCATGCTCACTGCTCTTCTGAACTTGCTAACTGCATGCCTCCCACAGCCTCGCTGCACAAGACTTTCTACTCATTCTCATCCCTATTCTGTCCATCTCTAATGCAAGAGTTAATCAGTATCTTTACTCTTTCATCCCCTTCACTGGTAAACTCTGGAACTCTAACTGTTTCGATTTTTCCACTTTCCTATGACTTAAATCTTTTCAAAAAGAGAAATGACAAGACAACAGGAGAACTAAATTTGCCCCCCGGCCCTCTTTCTTTATTCTCTTACTGTCTTTTTTATAGGCACTGCCAACTAAGCGGACTTTTTGTTACCTCTTTTTTTTGCCCTTGGCCAGTCCTTCGTGATGAAAAAACAAATTGGAGTAAGGTAGACCGAAGAGACAGGCAGACAGAGCCAGTGGTTGGCCTTGCCATTGACTGTGATGAATGATTTGGCAAAGCTGTTACAGGAATGAAAATCCCTCAGGCTGCACATGTGTCAGAACGTGTGCAGGGGTTGGTGCTTACATTGAGGAACTATCTGTACAGGTCCTGTGTTCTCTAAATTGGTCAACTCTTGTGTAAATCTCACTAAAAGAATTACATACTAATTACATAAACATGCAGCCTCTATAAGTTAACAGTTCATTGAAGACATTGTGTGAAAAATGGCATGTATTTCAAATTTTGTAGTAATAATTCTCTCTTATCTCTCCATAGTGTAACTGAAGCCTGGACTTAACTATGTGAAATTTGCTGCATTGCTTTTCATGCAAAATCGTGATGAACTGTTCATGTTATAAGTTGATTGCAAGTGCAAATTCTTTTCCTAGGTGGGACTGACTTTTGAGTTGCTGCAACTCATGTGGTATGGGTTTGGCTCAAAGATTTGGATGATGTGGGCTGCAGGTTTGCTGGCTTCCGTATCTTCCATTACCTACCCTGCCATTAGTGCCTACGTCAGCACGCATACTGATGCTGACAAGCAGGGTATGTGCTGACCAGGGTTACTTTTTTTTTTTTTTTTAGAATTTTGACATTGTTGCTCTGTTAGTGTTGAGATGGAATAACTATAAGTTTGCTGATCAAAACTATTCTAATCAACTAGTTTTTTGTATTTATTTGTTCAACACGGTATGTATTTTAGTAACTTGATGGCTGAACTTTATATGTATTTTTAGTTTAACTTGATAAAGTTAAAGTGATACAAGTAATCTTATATTGATGTCAATGTTTTATCCCTGATCCCATTGTGTGTGTTCTGCCTGCACAGGTGTGGTTCAGGGCATCGTGACGGGCATGAGGGGGCTGTGCTCCGGCCTGGGACCTGCAGTGTTTGGCTTCATCTTCTATATGTTCCATGTGGACCTCAACCCAGACCAAGGGGACGATGGCTCTCACAGAGTAAGACATGTTAATACTTATCAAGATGTTTGTGATTCAACTTGTAACTTTAAGGCATTGAGTAGTTAGTGATGGAGATTTCCATCACTCGTGATCATACTGAAACCCCGGTGGTGCTCCGCGTTGTGCAGGATCTCTTAGCGAACACAAGGTTTAGCGGTAGCTCAAAATATTCCTCATTTCACATTTTTTGCATCTAAACGAGAAGTTTTGCGGTTGAGTGTTTCAAATGTTTGCCACTGCAACACCAGCGCCGAGCCGTCCCCCGTGGCGAGGGACGGAAGCTCTGGGTGTACTGTAGAGTAAATGGAGGTGAGAGAAGGGGGCACTATAATATCAAGATCATGAACTGAAACTGTCGCCATAAATAGGAACGTTCGTCGACGTGAAACACTCGTCAACGTCGAAGAGAATTTCGGTAGATGAAATTTCCCAGTACCTCCACATCAGTCTCACCACTGCTCTCCTCATAGTACCTGTCACTTTCCTCGGCTAATAGTTCCCTACCAACAGCACTATCACTAAGTCACAGTATCGGCTTCTTGCGAGCAGTTGTTTTCTCACCCGCAGAAGGCGTCAACACGGCGACACGGTTAGCAGTATCCGATATAGTCCGTAGTAATCCCAGGTGAGAGCCAAGGGAAGAGTTGACAAGTTTGGTAACTAAGGAGACTTAATGTTTAGACATACTGACAGGTACAGAAACAGGTGATGAAGGAGACAGGCTGGGAAGTGAGTACTTTGCTCCTGACTACTTGTGCCTTGACTGGGCTTCATCAGAGGACTACGGCTCACAGGCTGATTGTTCTATATTTATACCCCTCGGGAGGGACTGCTGGCTGCCTATGAAGGCAGTGATTGGGTCAGACAGCTGCCACCCGGGTCACGGGTCCTGCTCCCTGATTGGTTGGTTATCTTCTCCAACCCTATCACCGCTACTCGGGCTGCGACCTCCGCCCACACCGTGTCTCCTGTCCTCTTGTTGATGTTTTTCTTGTAGTTTGTTATGTAGACTGACTCATGCACTTTCCTTTGCTGCTTTGTGAGGTTATTTGTAATAACCTTGGCATCTACATGCAATTAAATGCATCACAAAATAGCCCCCCAAAAGGCCATAATGAGGTTGACCTCAAAGAAAAAAGGTGGCTCAAAAAAGCCAGATCGACCTTTTTAGGCCAAGCCTGTCAACCCTGGGCCCTGGTATCTGAAGTGCAAGCTTAGCAATGAGCCAAACCCTTGTTTGCAACACTGCAGAGCACGCCAAAAGTAGCTGTGATTGCGAGGGTTTAGTTATAACTTCAGTGCTTTTTATAATTTAAAATGGGTGGTGTCACTTTTCAATCACTAATTTGCTTTAGATTTACATTTAATTACATTTAGTAACTTCAGGTTCTTAAGCTAGTGCTTAACATCTTGTATCCTGCTTTTCCCCAGCCCAATGGTTCTTCTGTGGGCAACGGGACTACGCCTCACATCATCGTCAGCCCAAACCTAATGCCCGGGCCGCCATTTGTGTTTGGGGCGCTAATGGTCATCTGCGCCCTCATGGTGGCTGCTTTCATTCCTGAGGATTCTGCAAAATCCAGAAAAAAAGCAGGTATGTAAACAAGTATTTGTCATCACAGCACTTTTTGTCCCAGACTTTGTCATCACGAGACTTGTTGTCCTTTTCTTCACTTTTCGTATGTCACTTTCTGTAGTCTGCAGCAGAAGCTGTTCCTAGCGGTTCTTAGTGGACTGTATTTGCCTTCACAGCTTATTTCTGATTATTTTCCTTCTGATTTATCTTTTATTGATTTCCAAAAAAATCCAATATGCAAGTCTGGTGATCTTGAAGCCATAAATCCCAGGGCATTAGTATACCTGCTGCCTGTATGGAGGGTAGGGTTGGCGTGTGTATCTGATGTAGGAACTCTAGGAGGTGGCACCCAGACATCAGGTGGCTGCGTTCTGTGAGGCAGAAACTCACGGCACAGCAAATAGTACCTTCTTCGCTGCATAAGGTAATATTGTTTGATGATTCAAGTTTTTTGGTACGTCGATACCTTTCTGTCCTCCTTGAGACAAACTCATTGTCTTGGGCGACTTCAATGCTACTACCGGCACTGTGAGAGATGGCTACGAGTAATGTGTTGGTCCCCATGGCTCCGGTATCAGAAACATTAACAGTTCTCTGGTTCAGAATTGTGCAAGGTCCAGAAGGTTGAGAATTGCAGGTTCTTGGTATCGGAGACCAGAGCTGCACCGCTGGACATGGTATAGTAATGCCGGAGGGGTAGCTAAGGAGATCGACCACATGTTAGTACTCGTTGGAGGATCCTCCAGAACTGCAGGGTTTACAGGAGTGCTGAGTTCTTTGCAATTGATCACAGACTTGTTGTTGCTACACTTAAGCTTCATGTCAAATCCAGAAGAATCTCAAGAGGTAACCATACTGTGTTTCATCTTGAGAAGCTGAAGGATTTGACATGTGTCCATGAGTATGCAGTGGCAGTCTCAAATCGGTTTGATGTGCTCGGTGCCCTCGAGGACCCTGTAGAACTGTGGGATACCTTCAAACGTGAAACTCTCCAGGCTGCCAAGGAGTGTATTGGGGAGCGCCCGAGGTCAAGGTGTGGTATTGTCTCGACAGAGACGCTGGAGAAAATCGAGGAGAGTCGTGCTGCCAGGCTTGCTGCGAACCAGGACCAGCACAGGGCTATGTCACGCAGGACTAGAACCCTTCTGGGGAGAGACAAGGAGAGGTATGTAAGGAGTCTCGCTGAGGATGTCGAGGGTCATTTGAACGCTAATGACCTCCGACCCGCCTACCGAGCCCGGAAGAAGCTCCGTTCCAAGTCTCCATCTTGGGCGAGTGCTATTCGAGCAGCAGATGGGCGCCTCGTGTCGGACATGGATGGGCAGATGGCTCGTTGGGTCGAGTACTTTGGGCAGTTGTTCACGGTGGACCCTCCAATTGAGCAGCTTCACGCCACTGGATTACGGGCAGTGGATGTCGATCCTCCCATTGACGAAACCGCACCCTCTCGACGAAGTCAGAGAGGCTGTAGCAAAGTTGAGGGGTGGAAAGGCAGCTGGTGTTTGAAATATTAGTGCAGAGCTCCTCAAAGCTGGGGGTGAGGCCATGATTCAGGGGTTGCATGCTGTCCTGACTGCCGTGTGGCAATCTGGTACCATTCCTCCTGGAAAAGGGGGCTGGTCGTCCCTATCTGGAAAGGGAAAGGGGACCGTCAGGACTGCAACAATTACCGCGGTATTACACTGCTCAGCGTACCAGGCAAGGTGCTTGCCCATCTATTACTGACACGGATTCGCAGTCATCTGGTGAAGCATTAGAGACCTCAGCAGTCTGGGTTCACGCCTGGTAAGTCAACAACGGACCGTATCCTAGCGCTTCGTGTCCTGGTGGAACGCCGACGTGAGTTTCGACGGGATGCTTGCAGCCTATGTTGATCTCAAGAAGGCGTTTGGCTCAGTGCATCGTGAGTCTCTCTGGGATCTTCTGCGACTTCGTGGGATTCCTGCAGGGACTATTGGTTTGATGACTGGTCTGTACTCTGGGACTGAGAGTGCTGTGAAGTGTGGGGGAGGTGTATCCAACTTTTTTTCCTGTGAATACAGGAGTGAGGCAAGGGTGCGTCCTTGCCCCATCACTTTTCAACACTTGTATGGACTGGGTATTGGGCAAAGTTGTAGATCAAAGTGATTGTGGAGCATCCCTTGGCAACACCAAGATCACTGATCTTGTTTTTGCCGATGATGCAGTAATCTTTGCTGAATCGCTGGAGGTCCTGGTGATGGCTCTCGAGGCGCTGCACGAGGAGGCAAAGCCTTTGGGACTTGAGGTCTCCTGGCTTAAGACCAAGGTCCAGGTATTTGGAGACTTACTAGATGAAGCAGTACAGTCTGTACATTTGGCATTGTCGGTACCTGTGAAGGAGGACAAAGATCCGAATCTTCAAGTCGCTTGTGATCCCTGTCTTACTCTATGGTTGTGAGACATGGACACTAAATAGTGACTTGAAGAAACGAATCGATGGCTTTGGTAATAAGTGTCTTCGCAGAATCATGGGGTATCGTTGGGATGATTAAGTGTCAAATCAGCGATTGCACCGTGAGACTGAATGGAGGCCTATTACCTGCATAGTCCGTCAGCGCCAACTTCGGCTATATGGGCATGTGACACGCTACCCTGAAACCGATCCTTCCCATCGGGTTGTATCTGTAAGAGACAATCCGGCGTGGAGGCCAAGGGGGCGCCCACAAGGCTCGTGGCTGGGGCAAGTTGATGCTTCCTGTCGGGACTTGCTTGGTATGGGAAAGGAGCCTGTATGGGAACTCGCGCGTGGTGACCCCCGGGAGTGGCGTAGTAGGGTGGGCGAGGCGACGCGCCCCCCGGCGTATGCCCCCAATGATTGATTGATACCTTTCTGTTGTTTCTGATTAATTCTGTGCCTGTACTGTGAGGTGGTATACAGATGGCAACTTACCTTCCCCATACCCATAAAGGCATCATGTCAGTGACTTGATAAGACAATATTTCCACACTACCAACGTCTCAATGACCCGTTTACGTATACATCTGTACCACTTTCTTTCCTCTTCTGACATGGAGAGGCGTACTTATGAATAACATCAGAAAGATATCTTTATCAGATTATTCAGAGTTTACATAGGCACAACATTAATCGGAAATAACAGAAAGGTATCGACGTTCCAAAAACTCTGACAAGTATTCCCTCGTTATAGGATCTGATTACGTTCCTGAAAACCCAATCATATAGCGAACCATTGTATATTGAAACTGGCTCTCCTGGTTTGTATGATTCTGAGACATGGGCTTTGACGAAGAAGTTGGAGGATGTGTTGGTTGGGTGTGATTGGAGAATGTTGAGATAAATGGCTGGGATCACATGGAGAGATGAAGTGTCCAGTGAAGAGGTGGCAAGAACATGTGGATTGAAGGAGCTGAGTACAGCGCTGAGAGTAAGGCGATTGAGGTGGTTTTGGCACGTGAAGAGGAGAGAAGGTGGTGAGGCATTGGGGAGAGCTGTTAGAGTGGAAATGCCAGGTCGCCATCCATCGGGCAGGCCAAGGAAGACATGAAGGCAGTGTGTTGAAGAGGATCTGGCAGCATTGGGCATTGAAGAAGTTGAGGCAATGGATAGAGATAGCTGGAAGCGTATCATCGGCCGTCTAACCTCATAAGACATTACGGGAAAAACTGACGTTAAACAGAAAGAAGAAGAAGCTGTCTTGGCCTTGATTTCAGAGGCACTAGTGTTTGTAGGCTGCTTAGAAGACACGACAGATCGCTCTTGTTATGGTAAAAGTGAGCGAAAGGAAGCGTAAAATGAAAAAAAGGTTACTAAAAGGGATCAATCGTATAAATGAGGCATCGCATAGCAAAGGAATAGACTGTATCATCGAACCGAATGACCTCGTGCAGCGAAGGTAGTACTAATAAATTAATCTGGTATATAGAATGCTCATATCACGTGATCCTAATGTACTGCATTGATCACTACCACCACTTCACTTTTAATTTCCCCTTTGACAGACATACCAATAATGTGACAATGGGCAACACCCATTACAAGTTAGTCACTAGTGCTTTCACAAGAAGAGGAGCAACAAGTGTTAAAGTAATCGTCCAGACCCATTTTTTCTTTGCATAATTATGTTGAATGTTCATTCAAAATACCTAATCCACAAAAAAGAATTAATTTCCACGCCTTATTTCCCTAAAAACATGACTTTTGTAAAAAGCGCGGGAAAAACAACAGCTTCATTCCAGCCGTGGCGCGAAACTTGCTGGTGACGTCACATTCGGAAGCCTCCCAGCCCTGCCTGATACAAATACAGAGAATCAGAAATAAATATAGTACTTGAAGAATTTTGGGTGTTTCTGATATATTTTTTTTGCGATATGGCATATACTTGCATCCTTCATGGGTACAGCAAGAAAGCTGTGCCTTTGCAGAGAGCTTAGCACCCATTTCTGACCTATTTGGCCATGATATGTGTGTGCAGAACCTGGCAGTGGCGGGTGAGAGGCGCGCGACAAGACTGTGTTTCACACCGCGCTCCTCTCACCCGCCACTGCCAGGCGCTGCACACACATATCATGGTCAGATAGGTCGGAAATGGGTGCTAAGCTCTCTGCAAAGGCACAGCTTTCTTGCTGTACCCATGAAGGATGCAAGTATATGCCATATCACAAAAAAAAAATATCAGAAACACCCAAAATTCTTCAAGTACTATATTTATTTCTGATTCTCTGTATTTGTATCAGGCAGGGCTGGGAAGCTTCCGAATGTGACGTTGCCGAGCCGTGGTGCGTCGTCTGCTGGTCGTCAGTTTTGTTTTGAGAGCTCGGGGAATTTACAGATTTTGAATGCGGATCATTTAAAAACGGGTGACTGGATGCAAAAAGTGACAACATATTGTTGATATACTCGATCATGGCTGTGTGTTGACTGCATTAAATCAGGAATGATGCAATGGTCTGGACGATTACTTTAAAGTAAAAACAATTAAAATTTCAGTCAATTGTGGCATCTTTTATTTTAAGGTTAGTTGAATTTCTAATTTAGGTAATAGATCAACTATCAAAAAGGTTTATAGTAACAGAAAAAAAATGATTTAATTTCATCATGAATCATTTTTACATTTTTTTTTTCAGCGAGCAATTTAGAGTTGAACTTTGATAGGAGCCACAAGAGAAAGGGAAGCATGGACGCTGCCTCACTGCCACTCATGGATGAAGCTGGGGTTGTCTAGCACCAGTTACTTCTCTAGTGACTCAACATGACTCCTGTTTAGTGTAGTGTGATGTCTGAAGTGAGACGGCAGTGACAGTGCTGTGTAGATATGAAAAGGAACTCAGTGTTTGTGATGCCAGTGTAGTTTTTGCCACCAAGATACAATTCATCGAGATATGAAAAAGGCACATGCAAAGCTTGCCTTGGTGGTGCTCCCTCCTCTGCTTGGCGGGGGGTGCGGCAGGCAAGGCGGCCGGAAGTGCTGAGTGGTGGCAGACACTCTGACTCGTGAATTCCTCTGGTTTGCATCTGGTGCTGGTGAAAAAAAAAGTTTGAATGTCAAATAATACAATTTTTTTGAATATTTTTTTTAAAGGGGGTAAGTTTTCATGGATAATACAGTATTATTATGTTATGGGAACATAAATTACTAATACATAATCCTTTGAGACATTTTATTTCTTTAACGATCTGTACTTTTCCCAATGTTATGACTTATTTATTCTGGTTGTAACTGGTGCTCATTGTTATTGCTGCAAGTCTCAGTTCACGCCCCTCTTACCTTGTGATAGCCTAGGAATGCAATCTAACTAAAGACAAGCCCAAAGGAAGGATAGGACACAATTAACAGTGGATCAGCTTGAGTTGTGAGCAGTGGTAATGTGGAAATTTTTCATAAATTCATTAAAATGCAAAGATACATACCTTTGTGTGTCTGTAATCTAATGTCCTCATTATTTCTGTATTATAATAACAAGATTTTAGATTTTATACATAGAACTAGTAAGAGTGCAACAGAGGAATTTTTATTTTCTATTTTACACTTATAGGAAGAATGAGTGTGTGAGCATGTTGTGGTGTAGGTAGTGACCCCTGGTGTGGCAGCAGCCCCCCCCCCCCCCCCCCACGCAGCCCAGGCGCTCTCCACACGCCCACTTCTTCCTCACATTGTTGCTCAGTGCAGTGCAGTCTGGTGGCAGTGTTGCAGCGCTGCAGCGCCACTCAGGATGTGGCTGCAAGGTCTGTCAGGGGTGAAAGTTATGCTGTTATATTAATCATTCAGAATCTAATGCTTTAAGGTACAAGAAAAAAGCAGTGATATAATATTTGCTGAAACCGTCCTCTATATAAGCAGCACAAGTGCTGCACTGATTGTACATACCACGTCACCCGTGGAACAGCTTCACTTAGAAACTGCCAGGCTAATTTACCCATCAGGTTTTGGTTATGCATCTGAAAGTGAATTCGGGAAAGTTCAAAATATTTTCAAAACTTAGAATTTCATACAATTACATAATTACAAGGAGTGAGAAATGTGAGCAGTATATTTCTATTTCAAAATAGTCCTTGATAGAAACTTATTGATTTTCAAAAGTTAATTATACAGACTACTGATTCTAATCACACCTGGTTTGAGCTGCAAAATCTGGATTGAGTGGCATCATTTTAAAATTCTGAATGAAGTCTTTGGCATGAGTAATAGCACTGTAGCTGTAGTGCTGTGTTGCCGCGGGTGTGAGGCCGTGGCTGTAGGGCTACCGTGGCTGTGGCTGTAGGGCTACCGTTGCCGTGGCTGTAGGGCTTACCGAGGCGACATTATCTCAGGCAAGGAAAGACATGAATCAGACAAGGTAGGATTTTCTCCCATATTTCCCATACTAGGTAACAGTAAATTAGTCCTGAAGGGAGAACAAAAGGCCTCGTACTAACTATAATGGGTGGCACATACAAGTAATAGACAGATATCTGACACTGTACTCATTATTAGATGAATGGGACATGTCTTGAGTATGTAGCTAGGTTAGGATGACAAGTTAACTGGTAGAGATTTAGAATGAAGATTCGTCAGAACCTGTCCCATCACTTGCTCTACAACTGCTGTTATTGGCAGTGGCTTTCAGTTCACCACAAAGCAATGCTACGCCTGCCTTCACAGGAAGACCTACATAGGCTGCCACGAGTTGTGCTTAGATGAGTTTAGATGAAGTTGTGTACTGGACTACTATTTAGGAGGTGGTGCAAAGACAATAAGAATGTGAATTGAATTTTCCAAATAAATCATGAATTTTTGACAAATAATTTTATTTGTCTTAGTGGAGTAATAACTTTTTAAGACATGAAAAGCTTGTGGTGAAATAATTGTCCAGGTGGATTCTAGAAGGAAAATGCTGCTCTAATCTTATAATTACCAAGAACCTTATTTTTGTGTTCCCTTGTTTTACAAATGATACTGATGCTACTCTCAAAATGTTGTACTTTATATACTCATGCATGAAATGGACAACTGACTTTATAGAAATCCTTGACTGTGTGTGTGTGTGTGTGTGTGTGTGTGTGTGTGTGGGGGTCAGGTAAGAGGTTTTCTAGCAGAAATACAATGGCAAAGCATTGTGGCCCCAGCAGCATCCAGCTCTTGTACATATTTTTAATGTTAAATTATTTCCGTTCATTGCCTTGCAGACCGCTACAGGTCATTCCCATGATAGGTTAGTCTCAGATGTTTCCTCAGTTGGTACAAAACATGACTCAAAATTGCATTAAGGGTCTACAAAATTGAAAGAAAAAAATCATGAATTGCTTTATACACAAACTCCTAAAGAATTGCAAGCTTTGGTTCTTCAAACTTCCACAAAACATTTGATCTTTGAATAATAATTTTCTGATCAACCTACATATGCTATGGGCCTACAAACTCAAATCTCAGCTTCTTACTTGCTTTTTTTAAACTTGATTTAATGAAAGGTGGATTTGTTGGTAGGACCTCGCTAGCACCGGCTGCAGAGCTCAAGAAGATCTGTTTTCTCTTGAAGCTTCTTTCTTTTCTTTTCTCATTTCGATATCTTTGCTGTATTTCTCCTACTAAGGATGAAGCTTAAAGGGGCCTCGAGTGCCATCGCGAGGGTGAATAGACACCCAACACCTCCGCAGCCTCAGTAGGTGAGACACAACACAGTGAGGAGAGCAGTCAAGACAACACACTGAGCCAGCACAGCCTTGGCAGCATCTGGTGTACTGCTGGCACGGCCATTGAAGAACTTTTTTGTTTTCTAGATGCAGCCCAGAATGCTACAACAAACGTATTGGTTCCCGGACTTTGTTCATGATGGTATTTGTTGTTGCTAGTATGCATACATTGGAAGACCTGTATCGAGGGTGATCCACTCCAGGCACACTGTCAACACCAACCACCACCCAACAATTTGTATACATAAATACGTATAGAATCATGAATATTATTATTTTTTTTAGTTGGAGACGCTAGCCACTCTGCTGCCGCCTCTGCTACCATTCACTCCCCAAGTGAAAAAATTTCTCACCATTTTATTGGCTTGTAATTTTGATCATATAATGGTTTTTTTGCTACAAAATGCAAGGGTCAGCAAACATCTCTATGATTCCCTCTGGAGCCACAACAAAGAGCCAGTCAGGGCATCGGTAGGGATCTCCTCAGCCATTTTCTTAATTTCGGATGAAATTAAATTTCTCACCATCTTGCCAGCTTGGTGAGAAATACATCACAGAGTTATTGCAAAAAATGTATTTAACTGTCTATGGGAAAAATAAGCAGATAATTTTACTGTTGGATTGTCTGGTTCAAAACAATGATCAAAGAGATGCTGTTACGAGGTGCACAAAGATAATGGCTATTCTCACTCGGAAGTAATTTATCTCAAAATTTCAAAGGTAGTTTACTATCCTACTCCATTTTGCTGTCTTATGGTGTAAATAATTTTGGCAAGTAATTGTAGAATTTTTTTATTTTTTTTTTAAAGTAAAGGCAAAAATAAACACTTAAAATCCTTCTGATTTAAGTGAAAACAGCAACAACGGCTCTCACTGAGGCTCCGGGTGACCCAGGAGTTCTCACTCAGAAGTAATTGATCTAAATAAGGTAATTAGATTATTACTTTTACACAGTAACTGCTTACAATATTTTTGCAACTCAAGACAAAATAAAGACTGCTGCACAGGTGAACCTCCACAACCCAAACCAAGAAGCTGATGAACAGCTCACCTCTGCCAAGACCAAGGTGTCCGGCAGCCAACAGTCATTTGCGCATACAGTAAACGGTAAACGGTAAACCCTCTCTAATTTGAACCCATATAAGTCGCATTAGCCCTTGAGCCTGCTGTGGTGGGTGAGAACTCGTTACACCAGGACACAGGGCTAGTGTGACATCTGGGTTACCACAGTTACCTTCCCCAGGTTTCCACAGGTACCCATTTTTCATCCATCCCCGAAAGGAAGGATGAACAGCTGGTTGGGCTGGATGCCAACTTGCCCTGACACTGATTCGAACCAGGGTCCGCAGATTCGTAGCCAGGCACGCTAGCCACTGAGGTGCTACACCACGGAGGTGCTACATACCACAAGAACTGAACAAAACTACAACAGAAATGAGTAGATGGGGAGGCGGCAGCAGAGTGCTTAGCGTCTCTGAATGGTGTCCTCGGTGACCCGAGTTTGATCCCCGATTGAGAACCAAAATCCACTTGAAATCTTTCTGCACCGTCGAGTGGCCTAAGAACACCCACATGCTGCCCATTAACTCTACCTTCGATTGTGAGTGCATCAGAGGAAACAGGGGGGTGGCAGGAGCCTCTAATCACAGGCGTCACTATAAAAAATCCTGCCTGCGCCACAACCAGCTGTTCATGCTTCCTTTCACAACGGGCGAGGGCCAACCATCACTGTCCTCGAGTGAACCTCCAGGGCCTGCCATCCTACCCCTGGAGGTCACTGCCTACAGGCACTATAGGCATAGATGTGAAAAAAAGAAAAAAAAAGATGAAAGAATGAGATGTTGATATAGACAGAGAAATAAATCAAGTTTTGTCATCCAGTTTACCTGCACTTACATACACTAGGCGTGCACCTGTTCTGTCTTGTAGGTAAATATGGGGGCATACGCTATGCTGCACGTGGCCTTGGTGCTCATCTCCGTAGCATTAGCCCTTTGAGCCTGTGGTGGGTGAAGGCCCGTTATCCCGGGACAGGGGACACAGGGCTAGTGTGATATCGGGATTACCACAGTTACCTTCCCCAGGTTTCCCCAGGTACCCATTTATCAACGCTGAAAGGGAGAAAGAACAGCTGGGTTGGCTGCTCGCCGACTTGCCCTGGCCCGGATTCGAACCAGGCCCCGCAGATTCATAGCCAGGCACGCCAGCCACTGCACCACAGCGGCGACATCTGTCATTATTACTACATCTATTTTATTTTTTTTACTTACACATGAGTATATACAGTAGTCTGAAAATGCCATGTTCCGATACTGAATACAAAGCATATTAATTTATGTATGTACGTATGACTTTTTTTGTGTGTGTGTGTGTGTATGTTATTTGCTTACGGTCTTGAGCATATGCTGAGCTCGTGATCGCCAGCTATTACCTTTTTTGAAAGAGCTTAATGTCCTAGAGACTGGTCTTCCAGTAAGGCTGGAACCTCACATACCACACACCCCATCCCCTTGCTCAAGGGAGACAGTGTAACTGCCTGCTCATCAGCGGGAAACCCTGATTCCTGAAGATAGCTTGGAACCTAAGCATGCCAGGACATTATCCACAAAGCTAACGGGTATACGTGTGTGCGTGTGTGTGTGCGTTTTGTGTGTGTGATTGAAGTTAGAAATACCAGCAAAGCCAATGACAATATGAGGGCAATGGGTTCTACAGTGCACTGCATCTTGCTCTCCCTGTGATAACTCTTACCAAGACCATGTTCTTCTTGGTGTTCCGTAGTGAAGTAGCGTAAGTCACAGCCTTATCTCCTTGCCTGCAAGCCTGTCAGGGAGAACAGAAAGAACATGAAAACTGGGGTTTAGATAAAATGAAAATAGTTCTTTGCAAGTTGCTGTCACTAATAAGTAAATGACAAGATACAAATACAAATAATAAATACACTGGAATTATGTGAAGCAACAAATGCTGACCTTGCCTCTAAACCTAGATTGCAATGCTGGATACTGTTTTCTCCTTCATGCCCATTATACACAAAAGAGAGCTGCCACATCAGCTGGCTGTGTGCGTGACGCCCAACACTCGGAGGCTGAGGAGGGCGGTCAGTGCGTCACAACATCCCTTTCCTCACACTATCTGATTCACCCGTTCATTTCCACTTAGTCACCTGAGCAGCGTAGACGAGAGACTGTACACATTGCATCACCTTCTGTTGTGCACCTTAGTCACATCCAGGAAACAATTCACTCCCTTTCATGGAGAAACATGGCCAAGTACTAACGTTTGCAATGCATGTCTCTTGTGTTAAGGGTAAAGAATCAATTAGGAAAACCATATATTCATATGTTGTGATTTTATAATTTCATGTGTTTAATAAGAATATCGAATATCACAAGAATTCTACTTGTAGTTGCTATTGATACAGGCATGTTTGTTAATTGCCAAAAAGTGTTCTTTGAACTTCAACATATCACACTATTGAGTTGGACCTTTCTTGGATTGTGTTGCTTGTAGACCAGGTTCCTGAAAGTGGTCTTGAGGCCTCAGTTTTTTTTTTTATTAAGACTACAAGTAAATTTGGTCTTACAATGCACTTAATTGCAAAAAATTATATTGTGAACTCCTATTGAATATATTTTCATGGGTTTTAGTGTGATTCCAGGGAAATAAAGACTATAGCAAGTGTTGGGTTTGATCACTAAACCCTTTAGTGTTAATGCAGGCTGGAAACATGCAGTGCGTGCAAGACGCGTCAAGCACCAATGTACATCCAGGAAATAATCAAGTCAGATGCCACCACCTGAGCAGAGGCCAAGGGTAATGTTCCTTATATATGTATATGGCTATAGTGGGTCGCAGGAATGATTTCAGTCTGGTGAAGTTGAAAGCTATGCACATCCCTTAGCTGCACAGCAAACACTTCCTTTCATTTGGGGAGGCGGTAGCAGGGTGGTTAACGTCGCCAGGTGGCGTTCTCGAAGACCAGAGTTCGATGCCGAGTGAGACCCATAAATCCACTTAAAATATTTCTGCACCGTCGAGTGGCCTAAGAACACCCACATGCCCTGCCCATTAACTCTACCTTAGATTGCGAGTGCATCGGAGGACACAGGGGGGCGGCATGAGCCTCTAATCACAGGCATCACTAAAAATCCTGCCTGCGCCATCACAGGCGAGGGCCAACCATCACAGCCCTCAAGTGAACCTCCAGGGCCTACCATCCCACCCCTGGAGCTCAATGCCTACAGGCGCTATAGGCAAAGATGTAAAAAAAAAAAAAAAAATATGAGAAAAGTCTGAGCAAACTCAAAACAAAGATCTGCAGCACCACAATATTATCCTTCTATATAATGAAATGTTAATTTTGATAGCCTACACAAGTCTATTGGCCTCCATACTGGTCATGCTCAGCGTAAAAAGAATGAGGCAGCATACAACTATCATCATCACAATCTTATGGATCAGCCTGACTAAATAAGGCAAGCAGTAGCAGTCACAGGCACGACCAGAGGAAAGGGTGTGTCTAAGCAGTAGACAGAAATTCAAAGATAAATATAATAATTTGGTATTAAAAGATGGGACATAACTAGCTTAATCCTGTGAATATACAAATAGGTCAACACAACAGCTAATCCACTGTATCCCTAGACAGACCATGATTCACCACTGCATCAGCTTACACTGGCTGCTATAAGGCAAGGTTTCCATTCCCACCTCTGAGGCCACTTCCACAATTCAGTCTGGGATGCATGAACACACTCTAAATGATGAAGAGGATGATAGGATTGTCAATTGAAGCTTATATTTCAAGCTAATCACTACAAACCAGCACATTGAAATACAGCATTAGTATTAACCCCTTCAGACCCAGAACGTAATTTCCATTGTAATTTTAGTACCATAAGACATTTTTTTTGTGAATATAAGTAATATTTTATAGAAATTACCTGTTTAGTGGTATCCTTGTCGACTAACTAATTATATTCAATTACTTTTCATAATTTTATGGCTCGACAACATACAATTTTTTATAGCAAAGGAAATATCTGGGTGTGAAGGGGTTAATTGTTACTCCCAGCACGTCCTCAAGATTTGTCCGCTGCTATGTCGTTATCAGGAGACACTTAATTAGGAGTGTGGAGAAGGAATTGCAGGGCAGAACTTGAAGAGTTTTTATTTTTCTTAAAGGTGAAACTTTTCTACACCTAAGACTCCAGACTAAGTCTTTTCTTCTACAGTGCTCTAGTCCTGCTGTCCTGCTGACCCTCTGCCTCACCACTACTACCATGACTTACATATGTACACAGCTGAACAATTTATAGATAATTCAGTTACTAGAATTCACAACATTGTACTCGAGCACTTATACATAGAAGTAATGACTCCATACATTACACATACACGTACAACAGTCACACTGCCTGTCTGCGCTCCACCCACACACTGGAGGGGGAAGTGGGGAAGCTGTACCGGCCGGAGGAGGCCCCGTCCCCTTCTCTTCACTGCGGCAACATTTGTAAGACAGCCCACAGGTACAGGCACTTGGGTTATTCTCTATCCATCTTCCTACTGCTATCTTCTTGCTTCCTCTTCTTCTCATAGCACTTGTCCCTCTCATGCCCCACTGTCTCACAGTAACGACACGCTCCTCTGAACTTGTCTGCAGCTGTGACGGCGCCCCTTGGTGCTCTGGACCCAGGACTCCAGTCTTCCCTGAAACTTGACACGCTGGACTTGACCAGAGACTTGACAACTACTGCAGTAGCCAGAGTTTTCTACAGGGATGCTGGTTTGACTTGCTTCACCTGTATTCTAAGCTGGGGGCTGTTCAGAGGAACCAATTGGTCGCCAAACAGAACAGTCATCAGGTCAGGCTTGGCGCCTGGGTAAGCCTGGTGTGCCATACTCCCGAGTCCTGGGCTAGCCTCAGCAGGGACTTGTCACACCTGCTGTGAATCCTGAACCTGGCCCTGAAGGCCTCATCCAGGTGCCTCGTCCCACACCTCTGCCAGCCTGCCATGGCTGCACTTCACTGCCTTGTCACGTTGGATGAGAACTTCTAATGCTGGAGCCTTGAGGCTGGCGGCCAGCTGAACAACACTCTCCTGGTTATCCCTGCCAAGAGCTCAAATTGGGCATAATAAGCCTCAGAAAACCTTGACATCAAACTCCTGTGGCTCTTTCAGAGCTGGCAGCCCCACACCACTCACACAGTACTGGAAGCACTTTTCAGAGGTGTAAACTCAGTGCACTTGGACTCCATGTAGGTACTACCCTGCCCTGCTTGTGACACTTGTCTAACACACACACACCTACAGGCAAGAGGTACTTTTCTCCAACCAGAAAATTATCAATAACCTTTAACTCTTGTTACTGACGTCACTCACTACACGACTGACCTCCACATGCACCTCCTTGACCTCATTGCGTGTATCTTGTGCCACCTGCACCGCCGCTTGAGCAGTCTCCTGTACCGTCAGCCGGCATCGTCTTCCATCTGTTGTCTAAGTCTTGTCTACACTTCTTCCAACTTTGTCTGGTTGCCATGCATTCTTACCTGTTCTTCCACTTTCATTTGTCATTGCTCCAAATTCCTGTCCATTTCTATCAGTAGTGACTCCGCTCTTGTACACTTTGCAACTGCTGCCGTAGCCATTCCCGCAGTGTTGTGACACTTCCTTCCATCTGGTTCTGCTGCTGTTCTTATTTTCCTTGGTAGTGGATTCTCTTCTTGCCCTTGCAGCTGCTATGCCAGGTCTTTCTGTGTTCTTTGGACATTTTCTTCTTGTGTTTGAAGCTGTTCATTGTTTTGTTCTCTTGTTGATCTTGTACTGCATTCCAGAGCTCTTTTTGCTACAATTTCATATCAAGCTTCAATCAGTTCTGGCAGCATACTGGCCGGTGCCTGTGTCTCCAGGGTGACCAAATAAATATACACACAACTAACACTGGGCTGCTCCGGGCACGTCCTTGGAGTTTGTCTGCTTCTGTGTCGCCGTTAGGAGACTCATAGCAAGGGGCCCAGACAAGGAAATGCCAAGCAGATGGCACAGATGAAACTTGTGTACACAGCTTAGACTACACACTTGCTTGTTCTTGTACAATGCTTGTCCTGCTAACTGACTGACAATTGCCACAACTACAGAAGGTCCCTGACTTACGAAAGGAATACGTACCGAGAGGCTGCTCGTAAGTCGGACATACAGTAAAAGCCTTATAACTCGGCACGATAGGGGCTCTGGCCCTTGCCGAGTTATTCAATGTCCTCCTCTGATAAGTACATTAAAAGCATAAAAACTACACTTACCAGTGAACGGTAAGTGAGTGTAAGCGAAGAGATGCAGTTATAACATCAATATGCCGAGATACATTATTTTTTGCTGACTTTCTGTTTACATGTTCACACAAGAAGTTGTGAGGGCATGCATGATATGCCGAGTGAAAACCATGAGATGCAGTTTAGGTGAGGCGGTAGCAGAGTGGTTAGCGTCACCGGGTGGCGTTCTCGAAGACCCGAGTTCGATCCCGAGTGAGACCCAAAAATCCACTTGAAATCTTTCTGCACCGTCGAGGGGCACCCACATGCCCTGTCCATTAACTCCACCTTCGACAGTGAGTGCATGGGAGGACACAGGGGGCGGCATGAGCCTCTAATCACAGGCGTCAGTCCAGGGCCGGATTAACGGGGGGGCTACCGGGGCTCTAGCCCCAGGGCCCCCACCAAAAGGGCCCCCAACATATGTATATTAGCTTTAAGCAGTAATATTAAAAACATTGGCAATTTACAAAACAAAAACATATTTGCCTGTCTCTGTTTCATCCTTTATCTCTGAATCTAGGCATTAATAGTTCTTTGCCAAACATAGGCCTCAAAATACCCACAAAAGTGCTTAATTTGCGTGCGATATAGGGCCCCCACAGAAGCGGAGCCCCAGGGCCCCCACAGCTCTTGATCCGGCCCTGGGCGTCACTATAACAATCCTGCCTGCGCCACCACGGGCGACGGCAAAAAAAAAAAAAAAAAAAAAAAAAAAAAAAAACTTTGTCTTTGCCATGCCGAGTTATATCAAATTCCGAGTTATACAGTGCCGAGTTATAAGGCTTTTACTGTACACTTGACCCTCGATTTAACAGACTAAATGGGGAATTGAAGTGTCCGTTGCTTGGTGTTTGCAGGCCGGACTCCATTAATTTTCATCCTTATAGTAATCGTCCAGACCCATTTTTTCTTTGCATAATTATGTTGAATGTTCATTCAAAATACCTAATCCACCAAAAAATAATAATTTCCGCCTTATTTCCCTAAAAAACATGACTTTTGTAAAAAGCACGGGAAAAACATTAGCCCCGTTCCAGCCATGGCGTGAAACTTGGTGATGCCGTCATGGGAGGGCGACAAACTGCATCACACAGCCTGCCTCTCCCCCGGCGTACACCTTCTCCACACATTTATTGTGGTCGTATAGGTTGCAAACGCGTGCTAAGCTCTCTGGAAAGGCACAGCTTTCTTGCTGCACCACACCAGAACACTCACTAGTCACTATCTTCATTCACCACACCAGAACACTCACTAGTCATTATCTTCATTCACCACTGCTGAATTTTAAATATGAATTTTAGGCATTCATATTTTCTAGCTTGTATGCGATATTATAAGTAAATAGTTTTGATGAATTCGCCATGGGTTGTAATTTCCAGGACTGAAAAAAGCTTGTGATACGTGTGACAGCCTGGTGGTAAGTGATACATCACCACTAGCAGACGATAGGTGGCATTGTTGACGCCAATCTGCCGAGGCGGAAGTTGCCGCGGAATTGCTCCCGCGTCTTGGTGGCAGACTCATATAGAGTCTTAAGGCCGGTTCCCACTAGTCTGCTTCTACGGCCGCCATTGCCGTTCACCGCCCAACAATGACGTCACAAAAAAGTCAACCGCACAGAGCGGTCGTCGAGCGCATGGCCATACAAAGTTATAATCAAGTCATCTCTCTTGCTTGGCGGTGTCCGCTCGAGCGGAGGTGCAAACTGTGCCCGGCTCCCACTACAGCCACTCAAGCGGTGATGATGGTGACGTCATTGTTGGGCGGTGAACGGCAACGGCGGCCGTAGAAGCTGAAAAGTGGGAACCGGCCTTAAGCTTGTGATACGTGTGACAGCCTGGTTTTTAAAATGCTACTCAACATAGCAGACGATGGGTGCGTTTTTGACCCCAAACTGCCAAGGGTGAAAGTTGCCGGGAAACGGTTTCCCGCCGTTTTGGGGGCAGTCTCATTCCAACATTCGTTTTGGGGAAGACGAGATTTTTTTTTTTAAAAAAAAAGTGCGTCTTATAAACCGAGAATATGGACTCGATAATACTTTTTTGACGCTTAAATCAAAAATGATGAAAATGGTCTGGACATTCTGAAATACTGTTTATTGATAGGGGACAAAAAAAAATGAAATTGTTTATGAATAAGCTTTAGGGCCCTGAAGAAATTTATTGATATGTGTAACCTGGACACTCGTATCTTTACAAAAAAAAAACATAAAAAATTGTAGTTTTTGTTTTACTTACTGTAAACTATAAGTAGGCCGCATCAATACAGGATTTCAAAAATTGGGGCTCCATTCTGAGTCCGAGGGGGTGGAAAAAAAGGGACACATCTTTAAAACAGAAACAAATTAAAATATTTGGTCCCACTTGCCCGGTACCCAAAGAGTCCTTTAAAATTTGAGGTCCGTTAATTGGTCCGTTAAAATTGGGGTCCGTTAAGTTAGGTCCGTTAATTTTGAGGTCCGTTATTTGAGGCCCGTTAATTGAGTCCTTTTAAGTTGAGGTCCGTTAAATTGAGGTCCGTTAAGTCAAGGTCCTTAAGTTGAGGTCTTTTAATTGAGGTCCTTGTTGGTCCCTTAGTTGAGGTCCGAAAAATTTGAGGTCTGTTAATTGGGGCCCTTAAGTTGAGGCCGTTATTTTGGGTCCGTTAAATTGAGGTCCGTTAAATTGAGGTCTTTAAAGTTGAGGCCCGTTAATTGAGGTCCTTAAGTTGGGGTCCGTTAATTTGAGGTCCTTTAAAATTGGGTCCGTTAGTTGAGGCCCGTTAAATGATTTTCCTTTAAAAATTGAGGTCCTTTTAAATTTGAGATCCGTTAAATTGAGGTCCGTTAATCGAGGTCCTTTAAAATCGGGTCCGTTAAATTGAGGTCCGTTAAGTTGAGGTCCTTTAAAATTGGGTCCGTTAATTAGGTCCTTAAATTGAGGTCCGTTAAATTAGGCCCGTTAAGTTGAGGTCCGTTAAATTTGAGGTCCTTTAAAATTGAGGTCCGAAAAATTGAGCCCGTTAAGTTGAGGTCCGTTAAGTTGAGGTCCTTTAAAATTTGAGGGCCGATGTAATAGGGGGAACCTTGCGTAAGGGTAAAAAATTTTAGTGCCCAAAATGCGACACTAAAACAAAACACATGAAAGGGTTAGGAAAAATTCCTTATCAAATGTATATACACAATGTTCGTACCTAATAACACCAAGTGCCACGCAAAAATATCGCCGGGAGCCTAATTTACGAATTATGCCTCACTACTGCTGTGTATGTCCCATGAAGATGATCCGTTTTTTATTCATGACATAATCTAACCCTGTTTCCAAGGGCTTGTTTATGTTTGTTCTCAAGTATATATACCGTATTTTGGGGCGCATAAGACGCTTTTTTTCCCTTAAAAAGGGAAATAAAAAGTTCACCCTGCGTCTAAGGGGCAATTTAGGAAGGGAAGGTCGGGGAGAATGCAAACAGCCGGGGGGTGTATTACAAAAGGGGGCTGGAGTGTCTATGTTGAGCAGAAACCCCATGACAAAATTTTAACGTGTTATAAACAGAAATGCATAATACAAAGAAAAGGTGGAGTTTAAGAGAAAAACAAGAGCTGGGCAACAAGATAGCGATTGTTGCTGTCAAGATGGCCGTTCAGAGTAAACATCTCCACCCCCCCGCTGCTCTCCTTGTAAATTGATATCTCAGGTCTGCCGCTTCACCTGGGATACTTCACAGCGACGCCCTCCTGCACCCACCTGGGCCATTACGCTCAGACTCCTCCCCGCACCCATGGAAAAGACAAACCCCCCGCAATAAGATGTCCCCTTTTAACCCGCATTCGCTCGGGCCCGCAAGTTTACACAACATTTTGAAGGATGATGAAGGGGGGCGAAAATGGTGAGGAGTTTTCGCTGGAATGAGTTTGTTAAAATGGAATAGTGAAACAAAAACTGTTTAAAATTTTATTTGGGGAGGGTGGGTGAGAGGGTGTAGTATCTTGGGGAGTCTGTCTATAACCAAGGTGGAGAAAGGGGGTCCTACCTTGTGTTTTTTTGACAGGAGTCATTTTACAACGTAGGGGCAAGAGGTGCCGGCTGTTGTCTCTGTGTGTCCTTGGGGTGATGAATTTCCTGGGTGGTGTAAGTGGTGTTGCCGTTGTGTCGGCAGGACAAGTCAGGTCCGTCAGGTCACCCTCTAATCCTGGTCCCAACTGGGGGTGGGGCCCAAGCCGATGCAATTTTGTATGTCGTGTGTGTGTTAGCACCGCTATAGTGGGAACAAAAGGGGGGATAGGAGACGCAAATTTTTTACCACTTTGGGGGGGGCCCCCCAATCCCCACCCTTGTACCCTGCATAAGGAAATTGTAGAAAGATGCTATTAAAAAGGCTCAATGGTACTTGTAGACGGGACAAAAGTCTTCCACACGGACACCAAAACCAAAACCCCATCACCGCCCCACCGCCGCCTCAAGGGAGAATCACACCACCATCATGGTGACACGGCACCGTTCATCACTCTGTTTTAAATTTTTTACATTCAAAAAAATAGACTGTTACACAAAAGGTGCGCCCCCTGTCCGCCCAATACTCACCGCCCCGTCACTAACGGTTTTTTTTGGAAAATATTTAAATAATGAGACTGTCTGCTGAAAATTTTCGTTTTTTCAAGGCTTTTTGTACCCAAAAAAGTGTCTTTTTGGGTTCAAACCCTCTTGTCATCCAACAGAAGGCTTTAATTCAAATTTTTTTCAACCATAGCCTCTGAGGGACCAGTCGCTTAAGGGTGACAGGGAAATCCGAAAATGCGGAAACCCTACGAATAGTTAATACAAGGCACGGTGAAGAACACTGCCTTATCAAGTGTGAACCAGCCCTTTACCTGTCCTTTCCCGAAGAAACTAAATCCCCCTCCGACTGTATGATTCTAGGGGAAAAAGGGGAAAAATCATCGTCCCCGACAACGGGGCCCCTTTAAAAAATTACAACAACAACAACAAGGTAGAGACTGTTTACCTTTCGTGTTACCTAAAAAATCTTCGTAAATTTTGTTATTGGCAACCACCCATTTTGACAAAACTTTTCGCCTCCTGAATATTTGATGTGTTTTTTTAATCGGCTCTCGTTTTTGGGCGAAATCAATGTTTTTTTTACACTGTTGTGTGCGCATGGGGGGGGGGGGGGGAAGCTTCCCCCCCGTCCCCCCGGCAAACATTGCTACGCTTCACACGCCATATTTGGTACTTCTCGTTTTTTTTCTAAAATCATCTGTTACTAAACCAAAAACCCCCCCCTCTAAACCCACCTAAAATTTATTTAACCTTTAAATTAACTTTCTGGCTGAAAAACGGGGAATTTTTTGGTACTACTTAAGCCTTATTTTTCAAATTTCGCCATGGGGAAAAGGGGTAAAATACTCCAGAATGAAGAAATTTCACAGATGTACTAAGAGTCCCAGGACTTTTGAAAGCCCATCCAAAATAAACCAATATCTATACTCAAATTTTCCACAAAATTTTAAACAATAGCAGAAAAGCAACAAAGGGGATACCTACAAAATTAAATCTAAGCTATATGTCATTTTGGTACAAAATTTAGAATATCATTCTGGGGCATCCTGCAATATATTATGACAAATTTTGGGTTTCCCCCCTTCCCCTTTTCTTTTAACTAGTAAATTTTTTTACACATGCACTGCCTGTGAATATTTAAATTTTGGTAATGCTCATAATCATTTGCTTCCCATACAAATCCTTTTTTTTTGTAATAACTTTTTATAAATTTACGAAAAATTTTTTCCCCCTCAAAAAAAACCAATATTTTTTTCTTTTCAAAAACTCCTTTTAACATAGGGGTGCGTCTTTTTGCGGACGAGGCAAATACTAGTTTTCATATTTTTTCTACTCGTTTTTTTTTTTTGGGCCGATTTTTGTATTTAATATTTTGTAAAATGCCTTCTGAGGGAAGCATGGAACTAATTATAAAACCTATCACCTCGTCCCTCACGCTGGCCACAGTTCACCTCAGGGTGGCGGCCTGGAGGGATGCCGTTTAACCCCTTGAGACCCAGAAAGTAATTTGCATTGTAATTTGGGTACCATTAGACTATTTTTAGTGAAAATAACAAAATTTTATGCTATGCCTGTTTTTGTATCCTTGGTTTACTAACTAATTTGGTATGTTTAGTTACTTTTCCTAATTTTATGGCTAACAACAGACAATTTTTTATAGCAAAGGAAATATCTGGGTCTCAAGGGGTTAATGTATGGTTTCACATGACATGATTTTTACCAAGGTGCTGCTCCTTCTAAGCAAAAGTATGCTACAATTGTAACTCACATATTTAACCCTTTCACGCACGGTGACGCGATCGCGTCAAAAAACGGGCCCGTCTACATCTGAGCTTTTGACGCGAACTGCGTCAAAAAACATTTAAAAATTCGCCAAAAATAAAGTATTTATCAGAACCGCGTCAAAATTTACTGCCTAAAAGATTCAAGCTAGGCCTATAAAATAAACTAATTGTCAACTCCCTCGTGAGGGTGGATTTGAAGTGATAAGGGCCTGTGTCCCAGCTCACTCCCAGCAGGCAGCCTGTCAGCGCAGACTGCCCGTCCCTTTAAAACGTGTCCCGAGCCGGGTAAGCCATACTTGTAGCCTAATCTGTCTTCCAACATGTGTTTAAGTTTTCCTCCATTTTCTCAAGAACTACTGGCCATATGAAAATTATAATGGTAGCGTTGGAATCCTCATAAAAAATCCGCTTTTATTGGCATATAAACCATAAAAAGTTGACTCAGGAAGTATCGAGCTACGAAGTGGTGAACGTAAGTATTTCTTATTTCTCTTTACTCAATGTTTTTTCTAAGTCGTTAAACTCCGCTATTTACTTGCATTTCTTGTTATTTTTGTCTTTCATAAGGCAGAATAATCTCTTGCGAAACCAACGCTATATAATAATGCCAGGAAAAAAGAATAATCGTGGTTGAAATTGATAACATAACCAAAACATTCGCCGCAGAGTCAGGCCATTACGCGGGGCCCCTTAGAGAGCCCCAGACTGATGTCGCAGTGGACGGAAAAACTTATTAAACTTTTCGTGCGTGAAAGGGTTAAGAACACTTGAGGGGCTTTTTTCCCTGTGTATTAGGTTGAAGCTGTCAGTCTTTTCCATCACATTACTTGTGGAAATTTATGTCACATACTGTTAGAGTAGGGGGTCTCACCAATAAAGGTTGCACTGCTGGGGTTATGGTATAGTGGGGGTGATGGGTAATGGGTGAGTGAATGGGTGGGGGGTGATGGGTAATGGGTGAGTGAATGGGTGTAGGGTGATGGGTGAGTGAATGGGTGGGGGTGATGGGTAATGGGTGAGTGAATGGGTGTAGGGTGATGGGTAATGGGTGAGTGAATGGGTGGGGGGTGATGGGTGAGTGAATGGGTGGGGTGTGATGGGTAATGGGCGAGTGAATGGGTGGGGTGTGATGGGTAATGGGTGAGTGAATGGGTGTAGGGTGATGGGTAATGGGTGAGTGAATGGGTGTAGGGTAATGGGTGAGTGAATGGGTGGGGGGTGATGGGGGGAATGGTGAGTGAATGGGTGGGGGTGTGATGGGTGATGGGTGATGGGTGATGGGTGATGGGCGAGTGAATGGGTTGGGGGTGATGGGAAATGGGTGATTGTTTGATTTAATGCCAAAAAGGTGAATGTGCCAGACAAGGGAAATGGGTGAGCGAATTAATGGGTGTGGGGTGATGGGTAATGGGTGAGTGAATGGGTGGGGGGTGATGGGTAATGGGTGAGTGAATGGGTGGGGGGTGATGGGTAATGGTTGAGTGAATGGGTGGGGGGTGATGGGTAATGGTTGAGTGAATGGGTGTGTGGTGATGGGTAATGGGTGAGTGAATGGGTGGGGGGTGATGGGTAATGGGTTAGTGAATGGGTGTGTGGTGATGGGTAATGGGTGAGTGGAGGAATTCCCTCCCTTCTTTGATTCCTTATTTCTTTCCTCGTCAGTTCCTCTTCTGACTTTCTTCATCCCTCCAATTTCTTCCTTACTCCTTATTCCTCCTTTCCTTCCCTCTCCCCCACCTTTCATTATCACCCCATCATCACCAAAAGGAGGAGTGATTCCCCCTCTATCTGCACGGGCGACTGTCAGTGCTTGCACCAGGGGCGTATTTAGGATCTTGAAACATTGGGGGCTTAATTAGCCCAGCCAAGAGATCGATCTTTAAATTTTTACAGGATAATTTTCAATGTATTTATGAGTAAAATTAATATAAGATGTGAGACACTGTGCTCTACCAAAAGGCTCCGGTAATTTGCTTAGGATAACTTTCGAAACATGAAATTAAAATTAAATTAGACAATCTGAGTTGGGGTTCAACTTCGTTATTATTTTTATTTTCATCAGTAGGAGTAAAACCCTAAGAAAAAGAGAGCTTTGGCGTGATGCAGATGTCATATAGATTGTATATTCCCAATGCTTTGTTCAATACTGAAATCTGACCAACCTTGGTCTTATAACTATTTTTTTAATATTTTTACATCACAAAGGACTGGGCAAGGATACACACTAATCGGGAAAACTCGCCGAAGGTAATGGTGTGTTGACAGAAATTGGGGGTCACTGGTATGGGGTTTTATAACTGGTCAACGTTACTTGAATGATATTTACAGGAACTACCACGTGTAGGCCTCGCGGCCTCTTGTAGCTTCCTTATTTTCTTATGTTCTTATGTTCTTATATTATTTGGGGATGATTTGATAAAAGATTACAACTTGAATGGAGGATTTAACTTAGTCTTATGGTTCCACTATATGATTATAGTATGACCACGTCTCACTGCGGAGAGTACTGAAGAGGGGGATGTACTTAAGGAGAAGGGATAATAAGGTTTCGGTTAAAGGGATTTGCTGCCACCAGCCCTGGCGAGTAGTTCACTATGATTACTCCCTGGGCACGTTTGATTAATATTAATATTAGATTGATCTTGGTAGTCGTGGTTGGTACGTAGAATTATACCGAGTAAAGGCTGACTCTTTTGGAAGTGTGGGGAATTACTGTCCTAACACAGAATAATCACCTGGGTTTTTATAATAACACAAGAACTATATTTGCAAATGATATCCTATTTATTCATAGTGACATAGTAAGTCTCTTGCTTGAGATCATATCCAATATATAAGGGTTAACACTGTACCGAGAAAACTCTACTCGGAAGTAAGAAAAGGAACTTTACACCCTGACATAGGAACTCTTCCTAGGTGATGAAAGGAAGCTCTTATGAGCATAACTCTCCTTCACTAGAATTTCTATTCAGTGAATTGCCCTACACTTAGGTAACATACCACTTAATATTTATAAATTACACATGGAAGATAGGTATCTAGTAGAGAAAAATATGAGGAGAAAATGTTGTGTGTGTTTCATTAAGACCATGTGACTTTGAAGAAGACACGGACGGCCTGCAACGACGCGGAGAGACGAATGCAATCGTTAATAACACTTATAAGGATGGGCAGAACATCTATGCATTAGTGACACTGAACTGTACCTATATATTTATATAGAAATATATAGATATAATATACTAAGGGAGAAAGAACACAGGAGTGAGGTACGAAGGTCTTACCTGCAACGACGCGGAGAGACGAATGACTCTCCTGGGATTATGGCCTGCGGCATAAAGGGGACTTGTTTGAAAGATTTAGGCGTGACCTCAAGTGAGTAACTTTTAATCCCGAAATAACTATTTAAATAATGAAACTTGCGTATATAAGAACATGTGGCTTATAATATAAACCTGTTTACTTTGATACTGAAGAATTTAATATGCTTAGTCTAATAACCAAGAAAGGTATTATTTGTGGGCCCGTCAACTGTCCGAACACATTTTTGGAGTGAGAGGTTAAAAATATGAAGCCTAGAAATTTGGTAGGTTTTCATTTTAGCGTGTATCCTTACTACAACGTCCATATATGACCATAACCGATAACGATAGGGATTATTTCGAAAGACGTTAAGAATCTGGGAGAGTTTCTTGGTCGGACCAGATAGCTGGCAAAAGATAAAAAGATCTGACATCATTAGTTATCACTGATCGCAGAATAATTATTCCACGGAAACTTGCCTCGCAGACGGGATGTCGGGGAGAGAGGAAGGGAAAGAAGGAAAGAAGAAAATGGCGGGCAAAGGAAAGAAGAAGGAACAAAATGGTGGTTTAGAATTTGAGGCGATGAGTCACCCGTGAAACAAAGAGAAAAAATTAACTACTGACAGGACATAGCTCGGGAATTTTATAATAATAATTTTCTTACTATCTCTCCCGAATAATGGGCATTACAATGGTAAGGTTAGATTTTGCTTCGATTTATCTTATTACTCCATCCATAAACAAGTTGCATAACCACGGTGACATTACCTATCCTTGCCTCATGGTACCTGGTATGTACTATCGTCTACCGATATTTTTATCCCTACACAAATCGGGAAAACTCGCCGACGGTAATGGTTAGGTTAGATTTTGCTTTGATTGATCTTATTACTCCATCCATAAACAAGGTGCATAACCACGGTGACATTACCCATCCTTGCCTCATGGTACCTGGTACTGTCGTCTACCAATATTTTTATCCCTACACAAATTGGGAAAACTTGCCGACGCCGAATGGGCCCCAGACATAACTACGTCATGGTTTGTTTACATCGGTGCATTGTGGGGATAAGGCGGGGTCACCGCGGGTGGACCTACGAAGGGAAAGCTACGGCCATGGAAGAATTTAGAGTTATTTTGCGCGAAACTGATATTCCAGGTGCTATATTACTGTGCTCTGTTCTCGCTGACAACACTATAGAGAAAACCTGAGGTAAGGATGATGTGCAGAGGCTTCTAAACCAAGAAAACAGAGTCATAACAGAGCCTCGTTCAAAAGGTAAGCAACTGGTAGGTACGTAACGTGTCCCTACCACTTGCTTAATTACTTCTTAATGAAACTCTGCTGTGACTGTTTTCCTGGTTTAGAAGCCTTTGCACATCAACCATCACCTCAGGTCTTCTCTATGTTGTCAGCGAGCACGGAAATATAGCACCTGGAATATCAATTTCGCCCAAAACAACTCGAAATTTTTTCATCGTCGTAGTCTTCTCTTAAAGTTAGTAAGAGCAGAGAGTTTTCACCGAGAGGTGTCACTCGGGTGATTTAACATGGCGCGCCATTTTGATTTCATGGACGGCAGCGATCCTAGCGGTTGGTGCAAGCCAGGGGCCAGATGCTCGAAGGAGTTACGGGGACCGTAAGTAATACCCTAAGGGTCTTTTACCTCGTAGCGCCTCTACGGGTGATGCTCAAACCGTTTTCTCACTTGCTACGGGACCGCGAGGCTAAGGGTGGTTGGCACCACCCTTAACTCCCTAAGGGAGTGAAATTTGAAGCGACAAGACATCAACAAACAATAAATTACAAGCTGTATCACTATATATTTTATGTTTATTGTGTATTATAGAGCCATTTCATACTTGCCTGTTTGAAATGTGATGTGTTTATTGCATCATTGACTCCATATATATCATATTTAAAATACAATACCTATACTTGTAATAAATTCATATTAGAGCAAAGCAATATATAATATTATATATATAATATATATATATATATATATATATATATATATATTGTTACGAAACCAGGGGGGGGGGGGGGCATCCACCACCCTGCACTTCGTCACGACACTTACGGCTCGGGGCAATGGAGGGGACGGGAAGGACTGAAGGGAGACACAATTACTTCTGTGCACGGCTTTTATTTACAAACTACTCTACTATGTACAAATCACTTGTTTCTCTCACAAGGCACACAGGCCAACACCCACGAGTCACTCTCTCAGGGGCGCCGCCCTTGCCCTCACACGGGAAAGGGGCGGCACACAGCCAACACCCACGAGTCACTGTCTTTCCAGGGGGCGCCGCCTGCCCTCACAGGGGAAAAGGGGGGCGGGCCCACACGCCAACCCCCACGAGTCACTTCTCTCTCGGGGGGCCCCCGCCCTTGCCTGCTCCCCCCCACGAAACCCAGGCTCCCCCCAGCGCCCCAAAAGGGACCCCCACCCCACTGTTCTTCCGTGTACATTCCCACGCCGTCCCCAAACACCCGTCGACTCAACACACTGTGTAGGCGCGCTACACAAAAACAGTCTCTCTCGCCGCGTTACAAAGTCTTTTCTCACCCAACACAACACAAAGTCATCTCACGAAAGGGGGCGCCCCCCTTTGGGCCGGACCCCACCCCACAGTCGCCACCATGACCCGGGAAAGGGCCCAAACCCCGTCCCCAAAACACGGGGGCCACTCTCGCCCCCCTTCCCAAAAAGGGAAGGGGAAGAGGGCCCCTTTTTTCCAGGGCGGGTAATGCGAGGCGCAATGGTCACGGAAAACCTGCGGGGGGGGGCCTGTCCACCCGTTTTGGCCCGGTTGACCCTTTTCCCCCAGTCAGCCGGGGCGGGGCCCACGCGATTCTCCAGGATCCCCCCCCACAGGGGCCCCCAGACATAACTACGTCAGGTTTTTTTAAATCGGTGCATTGGGGGATAAGGGGGGTCCCCCGGGGGTGGACCTACGAAGGGGAAAAATACGGCGAGGAAGAATTTAGAGTTTTTTGGGCGCGAAATTGATTTTCCAGGTGCAAATTTTACGGGGCTCTGTTCTCGCGGGACAAAAATATAGGAAGACCTGAGGTAATGGCTGATGTGCAGAGGTTTCTAAACCAAAAAAAACAGAGCCCTAAAAAGGCCTCGTCAAAAGGAAGCAACGGGGGTTACGTAAGTGCCCCTTACCACTTGCTTACTTTTAATGAGACTTGCTGTGACTTTTTTCCGGGTTTTAGAAGCCTTACACATAAACCCCCTCACCTAAGGTTTTTTCTATATGTTGTCGGGCGAGCAGGGAAAAATATAGCCCCGGAATATAAAATTCGCCCAAAACAACTCGTTTTTTTTTTTCATCGTCGAAATCTTCTTTTTGTAGGCTGTACATATTCTTTGGTTATGATGTTTTAAAAAACCCCCTTATTAATTGAGTTCCTTTTTTTTTCTTTTCTCTTTAAAAAGATTTGCTACATCAGGGTTTAAGTTTTAATTGATTGAATGAATACTTTTTGAGTCTATACCAACATCCCCAAAACCTTTGTTTTTGATTTATCTTATTATTTCCACCCAATAAACAAGTTGCATAACCACGGTGACATTACCCATCCTTGCCTCTTTGGTACTGTTTTTTCTCCGATATTTTTGTCCCTACACAAATGGGGGAAAAACTCGCCGACAGTAAGGGTTAGGTTGGTACCGGTCATTTCCCCCCCACATCCCCATTTGGGCCACCCCCAATGGGAGTCATTTCCCCCACAGGTCATTTCCCCCCACACTTGGAGTCTTTTTGGGCCCACATATGGGGCATTTCCCCCAACACTAGGGAGTCATTTCCCCCAAAACACAGGGATTTCTATAGGAGTGGGGTTATTTTGTTTAGTGTGGGGAAAAACCCCAACCCCCCCGAGGGGGTTTGGGTTTAAAATTTTTTTAGGTTAGGTTGGGGTGGGTTAGATTTGGGTGTTTAGGTTAGTTTTGGGTTTGGGTTTTTGTTTAAATTTTGGGGTTTAGGTTAGGATGGGGTTAGTTTTGGTTTGGGTTAGGTTAGTTTGGGTTTAAAATTTTTTGGTTGGTTTAGGTTAGGGTGGGTCAAGCCCCCTTGCTAGGGGTTTAAATTTTTGGTTGGGTTTAGGTTTTTTTTGGTTAGGCTTTTTTTTCGTCATTTCCCCCCAAAAGGGACATTTCGCCCAAAAGTAAGTCAATTCCCCCACATTAAGAGCCCAATTTCCCCCCACTCAAAAAGTAAATTCGCCAACGGATCCATGTCACGGAGTCAGTAACTATATCTTCCTTGGAAAAAAATGGAATGAGCCCCCATTTAACCTTGGGCGAAATGACGGAAAAATTTTTAGTGTTTCCCCACACTCTCCCACTTCCCCAACAAGTTTGGAGGGGCCCGTGGGAATGCGGGGTTTTCGGGTGAGGAACAAATTATGCGTCGGAAACACGTAATTTAAAAAAATTGTGTAGGGGGGGGAAAAATTCCCTAGATTTGGGTAATTTCCTTATATCTAGAGAAAAATTTCAAAACCCAAAAAAAAACCTTAAAACCCAACCAAAATTTAAACCCAACCCCAGCAGGGGGCTTGGGCCCACCGATAACCTAATAACCTAACCAAATCAACCTTCCCAACCTAACCCAAAACTAATCTAACCTTTAACCCAAAACTAATAGGGTTTAAAAGGTTAGATTTGGTTAGGTTTTGGTTTGCTTAGGTTTTTGATTTGGTTTGGGAAAAGGGTTTTCGGGGGGTCAAGCCCCCTGTAGGGTAGGGTTTAATTTTTGGGTTTGGTTAGGTTTATTTTGGTTAGGCAATTTTCCCAGATATAAGGAAAAAAATTTCCCTTTGATCTAGGAAAATTTTTTTCCCCCCCCACACAACTCTTTAAAATTAAAGTGTTTAGAGCATTAATTTTTTCCCCACCCCAAAACCCCCCATTCCCCCAGGTCCCCAAAATTGTTGGGGAAGTGGGAGGGATGGGGGAAACACTAGAAATTTAGTAATTTGCCCAAGGGTTTCTGGTGGTTCATTCCATTCTGCCCGAGGAAAATATAGTTACAGACTCCGTGACATGGATCGGTGGGCCCAATGACTTTAGAGTGGGCGAATTGGGTTTATATGTGGGCGAATTGACTTACATGTGGACAAAAAGTCTTGTGGGGGAAATGGCGGAAAAAATTTCCTAACCAAAAAAAAACCCAAACCCAACCCAAAATTAAACCTTTCCCCAGAGGGGGCTTGACCCCCCGATATGCTAACTTTAAACCCAAATTTAAACCCAAGCTAACCTAACCAACCAAATCTAAAACCCATCCAAAACCAACCAAATTAATTTTAAACTAACCTAAACCAAATTGCCTAAAATACCCAAATTTAAACCCACCCAAAAATAACCCCCCTAGCGGGGGGGGGGTTGGGGGGGTTTTCGGGCAAAAATAAAAAATATAACCCAACCTCCTAGCTCCAATTTTAAATTTAAAAGTGTGGGCTAAAGGGTCCGTAGTGTGGGGGGAAAGAAATATGGTGTGGCGAAATTCCCTGTGGGCGAAAAGACCCGGGGGCCAAAAACCCAAAACCCCCCCTTTTTTTTCTGTCGGGCAAGTTTTTCCCCATTTGTGTAGGGACAAAAATATCGGTAGGAAAGACAGTACCATGCAGGGGACCATGGGGGCAAGGAAGGGGGAAGGTTTTTAACCCCCTGGTTAGGGAAATTGTTTTTGGATGGAGTAAGAGATTTAAAACAAAGAAAGGTTGGTTTTGTTTTTATAGAATCAAGAGATTTATTGGCTCGTCAAGAACACTTAAAACCCTTGGAAAGTACACTACTTATTATGAGGAAAAAACAACCCAAAAAAAAACCAATTAAAAAAGGTATTTTAATACTATCAAACCATTAATAGTACAGCCTACAAAGAGAAGGGGCTACCCACGAGGGAAAAAAAAAACGGGGTTTTTTTGGGGGAAAATTTTATTTCCAGGGGCTAATTTCCGTGCTCGTGACAACATAGAGAAGGGCCCGAAAATGATGGTTTTATGTGCGAAGGCTTAAAACCAAAAGGGGGAAAAGTCACAGCAGAAATCTCATTTAAAAAAGGGAAGCCCAAATGGGAGGGGCACATTACGTACCCAAACCCGGTTTCTTTTCCTTTTTACGAGGCTCCCGTTTTGACTCTGTTTTCTTGGTTTTTTGAAGCCCCGCACATCACCATTACATCAGGTCTTTTTCTATAGTGTTTTCAGCGAGAACAGGAAAAGTAATATAGCACCTGGAATATCAATTTTGCGCAAAAAACTTTGAAATTTTTCCATTTGCCCTTAAATTTTCCCTTTGCCCGGGGCCACCCCCGGCCCACCCCCCCCTTATCCCCCCCAATGCACCGATGAAAAAAACCGGACGTTTTGTATGGGTTTGGGTCCATGGGAAGGAGAGACGTGGCGGCTCGAACCCCGCATCGAACCGCCCCCCGGCCCAAGGGCCCCCAAAAATACAAACGAAGGGGGCACCCTTTCCCCGGGTTTGGGGTTTTAAACCCGCGAAAAGGACCTTTGTTAAAAAATATATTTTATAATATATATTTTATAATTTTATATAATATAATATATATAATTATATATATTAAAATCGGTCGTTTCCCTTTAATCAAAAAAAGATAGTTTATTTTCCCAAATTGGGCCCCATAATGATGCGGTCGGTTTGGGGGGGGTATCCCAAAAGTTGGGCATACATACTCCCGTAGACACAAGCAATTAAGGGTATTATAAAGTTATACTATCCTTGAAAACAAGTTTTCCAAGGGGGTCACATGAGGTGTTTGCCCCCCCGTGTGTCTTGTCTGACCTTTTAAAGGGGCGAACGCGCAGTTTTCCCTCCCCACAGAGGACTGCCGCCCGGGCCCCGAAAACGGGGAGGGGAGAGGGGCCCGCAGTGGCCAAAAGATGCTAATTTCGGGCAACCCCCGGGCTTGAACCTTTGTATCGCGCATCAAAAGGGATACCCGGGTACTTTTCTGTAGTATTTAGCGGGAGAATATTACGCTGGGAAAAGGGCCCAATGTTGGGGGCCCAATTTTTATCGTAAAAATTTTGGCGGTGTTGAGCTAAAATCGGCCCCATTCGGAAATCGGGGCCCATCTTTGCTCAAAAACTGGCCCAAAAATAGTTTTTTTGGTTTAGGTTTAAGGTTTTATTTAAATTAGTTTAGGGGTTTTTTTAGGGTTTGGTAAGGTTTATGATAGGTTTTTTCTAAATTTTTTAGGTTATTTTGGTTTAAAAAAAGCGTCCACGGGGGCGATTTTTCCCAAATTTTGGGGCCCATTTAGCTCAAAGCCTCAACAGCAGGGATTTGAAGTGTCTTTAAATTTTTTTATCGGGGTCCCCGGGCCCTTGGGGCATGATGATTGGCTGGATAAGGCCGGTTTATGCGAGGGGCTGCTCTTTGATTGGTCAGCAGAATTTCCCCCAAAATATCCCCAGAATATCCCTTTAAAATTCCCCCCCCGAAGGGCCCCTGACACTTTACGGGAGTGAAATGCTCCCCATACCCAGCATTTAAACCCCAGCCCACCCTCTAAAAGGTTATTTTAGCCTTTTCCCCCCCCATAAGTTGCCCCTTTGAGGGATTTTTGAGCATCCCCGCCCAGGGGGTAGGTTTGGCCTGGGCATTGGGGGATGTTTCCCCCAAAATTTTATGAATAGCCCCGGATTTTAAATGCTTTATATATATATATATATATATATATATATATATATAATATATATATATATATATATATTATATATATATATATATATATATATATATATAATATATATATAATATTATTTTTTTCTCTCACAAAAATAAGATAGTAAAAAAAAATTATAGTAAAAAAACAAGATATTTGGTTAGATGTTACTTAGCGTATGCTGATGGCATCATTTTTATGAGCAGAACATGAGAGAGGTGGAGAGAACAGAGGAGATGAGTGCATGACAGAGGAGACATCAAAACACCTTTGGGAGAGGTGAAGAAGAGAATATCAGATGGACAACACACAAGAGTTAACATAAGTGCATTTTTTCAAAGTGCATTTAGGGATAAAAATATCGGTAGACGACAGTAGCAGGTACCATGAGGGGTCACCACCCTATGCGGCCGCCCGTATGATCCACATATATAGAGGGCAGTCGCGCGGAGCAAACTATTGTTATAACTTATACGTATATGTTTACTGTACGTTATGTTTAACATATATAAAGCTATATGTTAAACATAAGATATGTCATAAGTTACTAACCTAACCTCACTATAACCCCTAAAAATTACTAACCTAACCTCACTATAACCCCCTAAAAGTTACTAACCTAACCTCACTATAACCCCTAAAAGTTACTAACCTCACTATAACCCCCTAAAAGTTACTAACCTAACCTCACTATAACCTCTAAAAGTTACTAACCTCACTATAACCCCCTAAAAGTTACTAACCTAACCTCACTATAACCCCTAAAAGTTACTAACCTAACCTCACTATAACCCCTAAAAGTTATTAACCTAACCCTACCATAACCCCATAAAAGTTACTAACCTAACCTCACTATAACCCCTAAAAGTTACTAACCTAACCTCACTATAACCCCTAAAAGTTACTAACCTAACCTCACTATAACCCCATAAAAGTTACTGACCAAACCTCACTTATGTTATTATAACTAACCGGTTATGCAACTTAAATTGTTTATGGATGGAGTAATAAGATAAATCAAAGCAAAGATTGGTGATGTTGGTATAGACTCAAGAGTATTCATTGGCTCGTCAAGTAACACTTAAACCATGATGTACCACTACTTACACATTATGAGGAAAGACAACAAAAGGAACTCAATTAATAAGGTATTTTAATACTATCATAACCATGAATATGTACAACCTACAAAGAGAAGACTACGACGATGAAAAAAATTTGAGTTGTTTTGGGCGAAATTGATATTCCAGGTGCTATATTTCCGTGCTCGCTGACAACATAGAGAAGACCTGAGGTGATGGTTGATGTGCAAAGGCTTCTAAACCAGGAAAACAGTCACAGCAGTCTCATTAAGAAGTAAGCAAGTGGTAGGGACACATTACGTACCTACCAGTTGCTTACCTTTTGACGAGGCTCTGTTATGACTCTGTTTTCTTGGTTTAAAAGCCTCTGCACATCAGCCATTACCTCAGGTCTTCTCTATAGTGTTGTCAGCGAGAACAGAGCACAGTAATATAGCACCTGGAACATCAATTTCGCGCAAAATAACTCGAAATTCTTCCATCGCCGTAGTTTTCCCTTCGTAGGTCCATCCGCGGCGACCCCGCCTTATCCCCACAATGCACCGATGTAAACAAACCGTGACGTAGTTATGGGTAGGGTCCAATGAGACCCTAGGCGCCTGCGGCTCGGCCACAGCCGCCACACAACACCTACTGTACACCTGCACCGCCTGCACCTTACGCCCGACCAAGGATGTATCTCTAATATCCTTGCGCCCGTCCCGTACTGCCTGGTGTAGGAACGTCCCGGAGTCGATTGAGCACTTCCTGCTGCTGTGTCCTCGCTTACACTCCCACCGACAAGTTCTACGTGGTCAACTCCTCGCCCCGAACGTCACCACCTTTGACCTGCTGGCGTCCACCCCAACACGCTGTCCTCCGCCTCACCTGTGCCTTCCTCCAGGAGACAGTCAGCTGCCACGCCTGTGATAGCCTGGCAGGACATCACCACCAGGGCTCCTAGGGTTCCTCCTGGCAGCCCTAAACACCGCCACCACCACTCACCGCTCGGCTCTCACTCGCAACGGTAAAAACTCACCCACTCACTCGCTACTCATGACAAAACTGATCCTTGTGCTACCCCGCTCATTACCTTTCTCCACTCACAGTTGTCATCCTGGACTGCTGCTCTCTGCTTTTTCTAATGGAGATAGTCTTATTTTGCCCAAACCCATAGTTAAAAAAAAAAAAAAAAAAAAAATCACCGAATTGTATGGTATACCGTTTCCATTAAAAACATTGTATCTCCATCAGAAAAAGCACTAAAACTTGGCCGGGAAAAATTAGTCGGGGTCTTATAGGTTTTAATGAAACCTAACCTAACCTTATAGGTTTTAATGAAAACCTATAAGGTTAGGTTAGGTTTCATTAAAACACACAAGTTTAGGTTAGGTATCATTAAAACCTATAAGGTTAGGTTAGGTATCATTAAAACCTATATGGTTAGGTTAAGTTTCATTAAAACCTTTAAGGTTAGGTTAGGTTTCATTAATCCGAGAACTGCGGGAGCAAAGATTTTTTTAGTGCCGCCAGTGCGAGGGTGTGAGTAAAACAGTGACCATTACAGAATTGGATGAAAAACACATCAATGTCAAGGTAGTAAAAATCCGCATCCGGAAATATATATATTTTTAACCCAAACGTATGGGATTGTGGTGTGGTTGTGGTCGGGAGTTGAAATATCTGGCGCGAATGGCACCAAACCGCCAGCGAGAGCCTACTGAAGTGACGTCAGGGGTGCCACTCTGGGATTTTTCCCAAGATTTTGAGATGATTACTCAAGTATTTCTCCAGTAGTTTATATCAAGGTAAGCATAGGTACATGTTGTACCGTACCTTGAGATAAACTGCTGGAGGGATTGAATAATCCCTCCAAAAGTCCCAAGATAGACAATGGGGAACCTTAGCAAATGCCTTTTTTAGATCTACATAGACACACTCTGCCCAGCCGTCTCTCGCCTGTGTTGTATCAATTACTCTTGAGTAAAGGCATTAAGCTGGTCAAACATGATCTGCTTTTCCTAAAACCATACTGCCTGTCCGCTAGTATACCTTCACTTTCTAAATATTCCGTCCATTGCTTCTTGATTATTTTCTCACCTATCTTGCACACTGCGCTAGTCATTGACACTGGTCTATAATTTAATGGTTCCTCCATCTTTCCATTGATATAGATTGCCACTATAGGTGCTCTCTTCCACTCTTGTGGCACTTTTCCCGTTGTTAATGAGCACTTTATTATATCCTATACTGGTTCAACCCACTGCTTTCTGCACTCCTTTGAAACACGTCCTTCCTGACACCCCGTCTGGTCCTAGTGCTTGCCTCTCCTCCAATTCCTTCAACAATTCATAAACTTCTTCCTTCCTTATTTGTATTTTTCATTCTCTGTGGTTCATTAATTAAATTTTTATTCTTTTGTGGATACTTGCAGGAAATTTTTATTTGATATTTCACTCATTATCTTTTGATCTTCATATATTTAATTTCCTTCTTTCAATCTCTCTACTTTGTCCTTATGCTTGATCCTTCCATTGATAAATCTGTAGAACAGTTTGGGTTCTTCCTTACACTTTTTCAACTATATCCTTCTCATAACTCTTCTCTTCCTCCCTCCTCATGCACACATATTAATTTATTGCCAACTTACGGTCTTCTTTATTTCTTGGTGGCCGATTTCTCTTCACTCTTTTCCATGCCTCATCCCTTATTCTCTTTGCTCCCACATCTTCCATTAAACCATTCTCGCTTTCTTTTTTCTCTTGGTGTATATAATGGAACATGTTTTTCAACTCCTTTCTCATATATATATGCCCAGAAAATTATCATATTTCTCTTGCACATCATTCACTCTTTTCATTTCTCCCCAGTCAATTTCTTCAAAGAATTTTCTCAGTTCTTTCATGTTAGTTTTTCCAAAGTTGCTCCTCTTGTACGAGTCATCTTCCTCCTTTACATCCTTTTCCGTCTCCATTTCTACAACGACATGGTCACTCCTTCCCATGGGGCACACATAACTGATCTCATTTGCTAGGGCCATACCTATTGTTAACACTAAGTCCAGTCTTGCTGGTTCGTCATCTCCCCTATATCTTGTGTTTTCTGTCACCCACTGAGTCATCGTGTTTTCCATTGTCAGCCTCAACACTCTTATCGCCCAAAACATTCTACGTAATTTCCTCCTTCAAAGGTCTCCCATTTTACTTCCTTGTCGTTAAAATCTCCAGCCAGCAGCACCTTTTTACTATTCTTGATTATTATACTTCAATACTTCAAGGTATCTTCTAGTACTTCCTCATGTTCTTCCTTACTCCAAGTATTTGTTTTGGGTGGTACAGAGGTCGCCACTATAGTCTGTGTTTCTCTAATTTTGACTTTTATTGGTACACTCGCTATTTCAGCTCTTCCTTCTCCATACTCCACTTTTTTTTTATACTTTCACCCTTATATTTTGTCATTATCATAACTCCACCACCTGTTCTACCACTTCTGTCCCTTCTGCACATGTTGTAGTTATTACTTATCACCACTTGGTCTTCTTCTAATAATGTAGTTTCTGTTAGACACACCACGTCTGGATGTTTAGTTAATAAACCATCTCTTGGTTCCTGCCTTCTTGATAGTAGCCCATCTAGGTTCGTGTACATCACTGCCATTCCCTGTTTTACAACATATTTCCTCAATCCATTTTCCTTTAGTCTTTTTTCTTTATATATAATTTTCTCACCCATTCATCTCATAATATCTAAAAAAAATGTTGCTTTCTCTTCCTCCGTTCTTTCTTAATTTTTAATTTTTCTGCCTTACTTCCTCTTTCATTTCCTTGAACTTTTTCCTTTCCTACATTCACTGTTTTTTTCCATACACCTCCCTGTAATCATCCGTTGACCTCCTAAAAGCTCTGGCCAGGATCTCCTCGGTTGCAGTCTGCCATTTCAGTCTTAGTTTTATTGGTCTATATCTTCCTTCTGCATAAGGTCCCAATCTTACTACTTCTTCTACTTCGTCTTCAAGTCTTGTCTCTTCCTCCTCATCATTCAATTTCATCAACACGTCCTTTATTCACCTTATTAGTCCAGTTATTCACCTCCCCTTGCAGGAGGAGGAGGAGGAGAGAGAGGAGGCCTTGCCAAGTGTGGTGTGAGCGAGGCAGGAAGCAGGGTGTGGGCCCCGCAGGCAGGAGCAGAGTGTCAGGGCAGTGCGTGGCTCTCTGTGTTCTGACTGTCACCATTGTTGCAGGTGCTGAGGTCACAGTCCAAGCCGGCTGCTCCGCCCAGCACTGACCCGGCTCGCTCCGGCATCTCCGAGGGTTCCCGCAGGACCGGCCGTCGCGTGTGCTGGCGAGAGAATTGCTGCGGTGGAGACTGTGGGGCCGGGCAGCAGCATGAGTGGCTGGGAGCAGCAGGATCAGTCTGCCTCAGGTGTGGGGAGGCACAGGTGTGATGGCAAGAATCACCTGGAGGCAGGCAGCTCAGGCCACAAGGCAGACAGTGAGCTGAAGTGCCAGCAGTGTGACAAAACATTCAAATACAAGTGTTGGCTTGAGGAACATTCCTTGACGCACAGTGGTTTTAAGAATTGTGAATGTTTGGAGTGTGGGAAAAGATTTGCTAATAAAAGTAACCTCACCAAACACACCCTGAAACACAGTGGTGTTAAGAATCATGAATGTTTAGAGTGTGGGAAAAAATTTACTCAAAAGTCTACTCTCACCACACACACCCTGACACATAGTGGTGATAAGAATCATGAATGTTTAGAGTGTGGGAAAAGATTTACTCAAAAGTCTACTCTCACCACACACACCCTGACACACAGAGGTGTTAAGAATAATGAATGTTTAGAGTGTGGGAAAAGATTTACTAATAAGTCTAATCTCACCAAACACACCCTGACACACAGTGGTGTTAAGAATCATGAATGTTTAGAGTGTGGGAAAAAGTTTTATACCAGTTCTCAACTCAACAGACACACGTTTATACACACTGGCTTGAGGGAATTCAAGTGTGATATTTGTAGCAAGTGTTTCAAGACAAAGAGTAATATTGCCCAGCACATGAAGATCCACTTTTGAGGTGGTGTGTTGTGTGGACAAGTGTGGTTGTACCCGTGCCTGTGGGAGTGTGTCCTGTGTGGCAATGCGTGGTGGTGATGGTGGGCAGTGTGTTACATGTGTGGTGGCAGCCGTGCCCTTGTGTTCTGTGAGGGAGTAATGGCCCCAGCAGTTGTTAGGTCGGCAGTGCAGGTGTGACTATCAATAAATGTATCCAGTGTTTTAAAGGTTTCTCTGCTGATTACCTTAAAAAACAGTCTTTCCACGCATAAGTTACACTCCTATTTTCTGCAGGTCACATACATGTATATCGCATAAACCTTACTCTGTCTCTTCATCATTGGACAGCAGCAGGAAAAGTGATCACAACTGCATTAAAAGAGAAGTCCAAATTGTCTAGAAATAAATATACAAGACGATGCGACGAAGTTAGAACAAACGAGGCTATAAATATTTACACCTGTGCATTTCATGCAGGTTTTTCCATAGAATTATCAAAGTATCCTTGAAAAATGGTATAATGGTGAAAATTCTCCTAAATATGAAGAAATTAACACAATTAGGCAGAAATTTGAATAAAAAGGGGGTAGCTAGTGTCATTATGGAAATGGGTAAAAAGGAACTCCAACACGATGGAAATAGTTATAGATACACCACCATGAATAGAATTAATAACAGTTGGAGTTGTTACACCTGAACAAAAGTAATAATTGAGGCAAATACAGGAGCTCCCATACTTACGTACGTTCGTGGGGTTTGTACTGAACTTGCAATGTACAATAATTAGTCCAGCATTACTCTTGTCAATACTGAACACTGTACACAGCACTGTAAAAAGGAAATAAAATGACAGTGCAGCTTATAGCCCAATATAACTCACAGTATCTATATTGTATCAGCTTAAATGGTATATACAAAGTGTCGATGGTACTTACTATTACCACTGACTGACTGACTGGCTACACTCTAATGCTTCTGTGACATGGGGGCATGAAATATACATGAAAACCACTACTACATAGTTATAATTACTCACAGGTTCGTACGTAACTCTGAATGTATGTAACTTGAACGTTGGTAATTAGGTAGACATGCCTGTACACGCCTGCCTAGACAAACATTAGGAATAGAGGAAATTATCAGAGGTAGACATGCCTGTACACGCCTGCTGAGACAAACATTAGGAATAGAGGAAATTATCAGAGGTAGACATGCCTGTACACGCCTGCCTAGACAAACATTAGGAATAGAGGAAATTATCACAGGTAGACATGCCTGTACACGCCTGCCTAGACAAACATTAGGAATAGAGGAAATTATCACAGGTAGACATGCCTGTACACGCCTGCCTAGACAAACATTAGGAATAGAGGAAATTATCAGAGGTAGACATGCCTGTACACGCCTGCCTAGACAAACATTAGGAATAGAGGAAATTATCAGAGGTAGACATGCCTGTACACGCCTGCTAGACAAACATCAGGAATAGAGGAAATTATCAGAGGTGGGCATCGCTATTTTTTTTCCAATTCCGCAATCGCAATTCCGACCTGCACCAGTCCGCAATCGCAATTCCGCAATCGCAATTCCGACCTGCACCAGTCTGCAATCGCAATTCCGCAATTTTGTTCAGATAGGCCTTTTCGCAATTGCAATTCCGCAATTCTGCAAACTAATTTTGACACCTACAATTAAAACAAAACACCTACAATTAAAACAAAAAATGTCTCTAGACTCTTTTATTAGTGTTTAATACTTCTGTATTCCTATTCTGTTTTTGTCTATACTTGTTACTTGTCCTTCACAATTAAGGCACTCATTGAAATTTTGAATTTTGGAGTATTTCTATAACTGATATAATTAATTGAAGATATTACAAGACTTTTTTACGCATGTGATTTTTTGAAAAAGTTGCAATTCTATGTTGCAAATCTAGGTCAAAGAAATGACCATAAACAGTTCCTCGCCGGTATAAGGTAACAAAAAGTCCAACAAGTGTACATATAAAAATTTTAATTAAGGAAAAATAGAAACCTATATTGTTAAAGGAACATTTACTGATATAAAAGAAAGTATGCGAATACAAAAAAACTAAAATGCTGATTTTATACAAATATTTTTCCTGAGGTACTTATACTGGCACTTGGTCACAAATATCCCACACTTATCAAACTCTAGTCCAGTCCAGTCCAGTCCAGGCACTTAGGCAACTATCTCATGGTACTTTATGAAGCAGTTGATCTCAGCATTGAGGCACAGGTTGACCTTGCAGACCCTGCAGAGCACGTTTGACCTCAAGATGTGCCCCTTCCTGCTGCATAACTTGCAGGTCTGGCGGGTAGTGTAGACAGGGGTATGGAACAAGGTCGGGTCAAACCTCACAGAGTTCTCTGGCACATGACTACGGTGTCCCCTGACAGGCATGGGGACATCAACAGTGGTGTTGAGGCTGCCTGGAGCTGCCAAGCTTCTTCGGGGGCGTGATGTGCCTGGCCTTTGGCTGCTGGCACTCCTGAACACCTGGATCCTGAAGTTCTTCAGTGTCAGTCCAGTCTCAGCAAGAGCTATGCAGTCCCGCCTGTACACCTGGATCCAGGCATTGGTGATGCTGAGATCTATGGCATATGCTAACATTCGCATGTACCACCTCTTGGCCTTCATGGGGGTGCGGTTGAGGTGGACCAGCATGTCGCTGTTGTCAATGTCCCTCATTTTGTTGGCATTGTTGCTCTTGATGACAGCAGGGCAGCTCACATCCTCCTTCTTGGTGTGACTGTAGTACCGGGAGACAGAGGATATGGGCTCCACCCCCATGTCTGTTGACAGCAGAGTGACAATCCTCTTGTCCTTCCACTGCATGAGGGCCAGGATGCCATCGTCACTAGTGACGTAGTCACAAGTACCACGAGGGACAGCCTTCTTCTCCATCTCCTTGATGGCTTTGAGTGGAGGCTTGCCTATCCTGTTGTCCCTGTCTGTCCCCGTGTATCTGCAGTTCTGGTCCTTGAGGTAACGAACTATCTCCAGGCTGGTGAAGAAGTTGTCTGCGAAGATGGCTGTGGTGGTGGAGCAGGACATAGTGCTTGCCAGGACAGAAACTATCTGGTTGGTGGAACCCATGACTTCTTGTTCAGGTGTCAGGGGGACACTGGAAGCCTCCACTATAGACTTCCCCTGTTATAGTACCATGTCCTGATTAGGCCATCCTCAGAAGCCCTGGCAAAAAAACTTTAATCCCCATTTGTCTGGCTTGTTTTGAATATACGGCCTAAGGTTGCCAGCTCTCTTACCTTTTTAGGCAACCATGACTTCATCCACAGGCTGCTTGGGGTTCTGTGGCTCACTCCTGAAAATAGTATTCATGAAGCTGCGTCGGGCGTATGATCAGATATAGACATACCCTTACTTGCCCTAGTCTTAGGTGAATAGGGCGTATGCTCAAATATGGTGTCACCATTTTTCACGCAATGAATTAACTAATTTATATAGATCCTAGGTAAATGACACCTCTCTCATTATTTAGTACAACTATTCATCTGTATAAGGTGCGTGTTTCATGAACTTACCATTATTAGTTACGATGTTAGGGCCGTGGGCGTGGGAATGAGTAGAGGTGCAGACCCACACTTCACGAGCTCTGAAGGAAGACTGAAGTTTGAGACGCTCTGGGCCGTAGCTGAGTGGGCAGACACCATGACGTCACTTGCTGTGACGTAGCCTGATCTTTGCCGATTGGCTGGGAAAAATCACCACGTTTCTACTGCTTCACAGAGAGACGAAGGGGGACCATTTTGGACGCCCATTTTAGTTACCAAATATGGTTCGTTGTCCGATAAAGGGTTAAGTCTTTGTCTCTTTTAGTGTTTTTCTTTACTTTTACACTTCACAGTCTACTGGCTAGTAATCACTAATCTAAGTAATCTATTAATCCTCCTCCTCCTCCTCCTCCTCCTCCTCCTCCTCCTCCCTCCTCCTCCTCCTCCTCCTCCTCCTCCTCCTCCTCCTCCTCCTCCTCTCCTCCATCTCCTCCTCCTCCTCCTCCTCCTCCTCCTCCTCCTCCTCCTCCTCCTCCTCCTCCTCCTCCTCCTCCTCCTCCTCCTCCTCCTCCTCCTCCTCCTCCTCCCACTTCTTCTAGTTCAGCATTTGGAGGTTGGCAACTAATCACACACGGCCAGCGTACACGCTCTCAATCCCAAGTTCCAGCACGCACTGACTGAGTGACTGTGCTACACTTGGCAAGTTGGCAATTGGCAGTGTCGTCTCCACAATATTTGGTGGGAACTTATGTTCACGCAGGCACTTGCCACTTTGAAGGTGGTGACCGTCACAATTATTGCGATTGCGTTTCAAAATTTTGGTGGTCCGCAACCCGCAATTCTGCATTTTTTTCAGGCATCCGTAATTGCGCAATTCCGCAACCGAATTACCATTCCGCAAGTTGCGGAATTGCGGACTAAAATTACGGAATGCCCACCTTTGGAAATTATAAGTAGATGGCTGAAGATCCTTACTATACCAGATGGAGGAGAAATTATAGGATAGGATAAAGAATAATGAAAGGCTACAATGATGAAATGTTTAGGATAACATCCCTATTTTTGTGTATAACTGGATGATATTGGATGGCCCGTGATTAAGTGAAGCTGAGCAAGTGACAGCTATGACACTAAACATAGGTAAGCATTATGGCTTACAGATAAATAAGAGCAAAAGTACATCAGTACATGCAATAAGATGAAAAACAAACAAACCAGAAAGAATCAGAGACATAGAAGTCAGCGACAAATATTTGGAAATATTGATTGTTGGAAAATAAAATTGGCAAGATTGGAGAACAAGAAGAATAAGTGACATTATACTTATATTAAGGCTCAACCAATACACGATCGGTGGTTTTAGGTAGTTATACTAAACGTTTAGTTCTCATCCTAAGGAGTATTTCTAACCCCATATTACCTGGGCGGCCATTAATCCTACCATCAGATATTAATTTCAAAGATCTTCTTTACTTTTGAGGTTACCTGCCTTTGTGCATGTGATCGTGCATCTGTTATGGGTCAGCGCATGCGCACGGAAGCGGTGGTGGGCGTAGCCAGTGTGACGCCTGATTTAGCGCCTGTGCACAAACGATGGAGGGTGTGATAAGCCAATCAGAGCAAAGCACGTTTCGTGACGTGGCAGACAGCCTGGGGCCTTGGAGGAGCCTCAGGCCCGTACCAAGAGTCATGATTAAGGTCGAGCGACGAACGACAAACGACTGAGGAAGGGTACCATAAAAGGGATATTTTTCGGAAAGAAGAGCAGCGACGAAGGTCGGCATGAAGACACGGGTACCCCCGTGTCTTCATGCCGACCTTCGACCGTCGTCGCTTCTCTTAGTTTCGAAAAATATCCCTTTTATGGTACCCTTCCTCAGTAGTTTGTCGTTCGTCGCTCGACCTTCATCATGACTCTTGGTACGGGCCTGAGTCAGTTTTCCAATGGCCGCCGTCAGTGGAGGGTGTGCATGTCATCCGCGCTCTCGGCTTTGTCAAATTTTATCACTACAATGCAGGTAAGTTTCCACTGACCATTTGTTTGGAGTGTTCCCTGGGCGGGGAGGTTACGAGGTTGCAATGGCAGGTTTGGTTAGGTTTAGGGGTTCTACTGCAGTTTAACCCGGGAACGATATCCCTGGGTATTTTTTACCCAACACTCCGTCGCTGTGTGACTGTCACGTGGTGCGTGGAGATAGGAGTCTGTCCCTCCCATTAGTCCTCAGTGCTTATCAGGACCTTGTAATGAGAGGTGCTGTTCTCTCGTGTCTCTATTTGTGTTAGCTCTGGAGTCTATTTTGGGTGAATTTCTCCCGCCGTTAGGAACAGCGTAGTAGTGTCACAGTGCCGATTCTATACTTGCATATTAATCGATGAATGAGGCCGTGGGGGCATTGGTGGTCCAGTACGAGGCTGAAGGGACCCTAGAGTGTGATTGATAAGTATATAATCATTCTGATCACTAGTAACCTGTCACTGGAATTTATATTACAAAAGTAAGGGAAAAAAAAACCTTTTTCTGTTGTTTTCTACAGTCCTACTTCAGTAATAAAATGTCAGTTTAGGTTAAAGGTTTTTACAGTAAAATAGAGTTCTAGTTATATTTTTTCACTGCATTGTTTGATTTCATGAAAAATGATTAGAAATGGTGTTTATTTCATCCTAAATATTGGGTATACTCCACCCCGGGTTAGTAATAAGCAACATTCCCCAGAGTTAGAGTTCCCGGGTTAATATTGTTACGAACGTGCTCCTGAACAACTCGAGCTCAAGTTCGAGGACAACTCGAGCTCAAGATCGGGGGAAGCCATGCGGTGTGTTTGGGCTTGCTCAGGCCGAGACACGAGGTGGTGTCTCCCGCGGGAGGTGACGTCTGTGCTGGTGCTGAGTCAGTGGCACGTAGGGAGGCACAAGGGACTTCCTGGGAGAGGAAATTCCCCTGTGGATAGTGGCGCCTGGACGAGGCGGCCACTGTGGTGCGCCTGTGAGAGGTACTGTGGTAGTGACTGTTGTAGCGTCTCTCCTTGCGACGGCATATGAAGAGGTCGGAGGTAGATGACGTACATGTACTTTGTAGTGAGTGACCTTGAAGCTTGTACTGTGTTACTTCAATATAACACCATGAAAGGACCCCTTGTGTTTGCCTAAACCCTTCCCCCCTGAGTGTGTGAACAGCCAGAGAAGGGGAACCCAGCCTGGTAAGTCCTCAATTCCTAGCACGAGCCCTGTTTACGAGCTACGCGTCCCCCCTCTGTCTTAAGCACCTGCCTGCTTCCTTGTATCTCATGAGAGCAGCCCGGAGCAGGTGTAAAGGAGCCTAGCTGAGGACAGCGAAGGTAAGGGGGGACGTTCGTTGCACTGGTGTCAGGAGTGGGATGTTGCTGGATAGTGAGGTGAAAAAGGCAGGTATCGTGAAATTCCTTTGTCTGGTGCGGGGGGGAAGACAAGATGGCGGACGGAGGTGAGTCAGCGGCACAGCAGCCGACTCTGGCTGACCTTATGGCAGTGTTGCAAGCCTTTAAAGCAGGACAAAAGGCGATGCGTGAGGAAATAACTGTTACACGGCAGGTAATTAGTGTGATATGGCAGGAAATAAAAGGAGAAATGGATGCTAAGAAACGTGAAGGGAAAAGTGAGGTGCTAAGTGAAGTACCCATTAAGGCAGAGCGGAAAGAGTTAGAGCCAGTGATGAGTGAGCAGAAAAACCTGGCTGTGGGTGATATGACTGAGCATGTGGCTAGCGCTGGGGCCGCGGCTTGTGACCCAGTCGTGGGTGTGATTGTGAAGGACGAGTCTGGGGATGAGAGCGCGGCCGCGGCTTGTGAGTGGGAGGTGGTGACCGGGGTGCGTGTTGTGGATTGTAAGGAGAGCGTAGGCCTACCCCTCCCGCTACCCACCCCACCTAGCTCACGCGGGTCTCCGCCTCGTCGTGCGGGTCCGAGTGCACATCAGGAATGTGGCAACTTGCGACACAGGCCGCAGGAGCTGGATGCGCCTGAGTCGTGGAAGGCCTGTCGGGCCCGAGTCGCGGCGCTGGTGAGCGGCGTAAAAGGCAGGAAGGGCCTTGGTGGTGGCCTGCGCGGCAGAAAAGGCAGGAAAGGCATTGTTGGGGGCCTGACGCCCAGACGGGTTAGAGTCAGCAAAGACCCAGCAAACACAAAGACAGAGGGCCTCCGGAGGCCCTCCGTATGTCTTATCGGCGGCCCGACGGAAGTGTACGACGTAGGGCCGCTGGGAATTTGCTCAGAGGCTCACCGGCGGGCCGCTCCCAGCGGCCCGTCGTAGGGCATATGACCATTTGCCGCTGCTATATTAACTGATTGAGGAATATTTATGGTTATACTTTCTAAGTATATTGCAGATATAGTAATGTTTTAAGGGGTGTTGCACAACCCATTAGCCGATTAATAGACTAATGGGCTGTTCAACACTTATAAAACATTACTATATAATGCAATATGCTTAGAAAATTCAACCAGAAATATTCCTGTGCCGTTATCCAGTAATATGATGAAAAGGAGATTGCTACGGACATTGTTTATTTCATAAGTACAAAAACATTTTCGTTATTGAGTTTACATGCTGGTGTACGTGGAACACTGAACAGCGTGAACAGCCATGTAGAAGGATATAGGTTGCGGCGAACAACATAACAACATCCACCCACTCGTGCGTTTTCCAAGTAACTGATTATTTTCACTCAGACACAGCGCCAAGCGCCGTCAAGGAATTCCTAAAAAAACGTGTCGTACTGCAATTATTTATATTATTCAGTCTATTTCGATATAATGAAGGAGCGAAAACATTTTATAACTAAGTTCTCATTATGTTATCGACTGGTTAAGGGTGACAATTTAGGCCTTTTGTGGGTTTTTAACCCTTTGTATTAGCTATCGTACGTCTGGCAGTTTAGTACATTGATAGCTGGGAAAAGATTTCAAATAATATTCTATTCTAAATCATGATATTATTCATATGTTAACTCCATCATCTACATATTCCTTATTAGGTGTACCGTTGAGTATTAATATGTGTTGATAATATGTTCGAAGTTATTGAAATTAGGGAAAATATGACCTTGTGTTATCCCGTAATAATCTTCGCCGCGGTTAATCAAGTGTTATTTTTATATGATACTATAGTCTATTCACTTAAGCTGGATTCCTGGGAGCGGCTCGATGCCTAGGCGAGTATGTAACGACGTCGCTGATTGGCTGATAGCCTCGGGCAGGGTGGCGATGGTGGTGGTACTTGCCTCGCCGCAACCCAAAACCCTTGCGTTGCCTCAGAAAAATATTCATATTTCTTGGCTTTACTCATCTCTTACACAAAATAGGCCTATTTTGTTTGCATCAGTAGATCAGGCAGTGATTGTTCAACAACAACACGCCATTCATAACTCAATAGGGTAAAAAATAAAGTCATGACTGACTCTCACAAGAGTAGGCGGACTTTTAGGTTTTCAGTGCATTGAAATGTTGTACTCCTACCCGATATAACCAAGCTACCAGATAATAGTTATGAAAGCTGAGCCTACCATCGTGTTCATAATACATTGCTGCATATCATGAGCATAAAAAAATTACAGTAAGACTTCACTAATATTAAGATAATTAAAGGAAAGTAAAAGAGTGTATAAACATTATTTCTTGCTTATTTTGCTTCAACTCGCTCTAACTCCATATGTTTTGGTCACATTCAATTTTCAAGAACTGTTTCAAAATCCTTATACTTTTCCGCTTCCTGTGGTATGTAGCACGTACCAATAAGGAAAAGAGTAGGTGGTCAAAATGGCTAAGAAAGTTAAAACTACTACTGCAAACTGGCACAGTGACGGGTGAGCATTGCTCCCTATATAGGAGAGACTGTTTTTGGGAGAGCTATCAGAGGCTCCACCCGTCACGGCACCAGTTTGAAACAGTTTAACTTTCTTAGCCATTTTGACCACCTACTCTTTTCCTTATTGGTACGTGCTACATACCACAGGAAGCGGAAAAGTATAAGGATTTTGAAACAGTTCTTGAAAATTGAATGTGACCAAAACATATGGAGTTAGAGCGAGTTGAAGCAAAATAAGCAAGAAATAATGTTTATACACTCTTTTACTTTCCTTTAATTATCTTAATATTAGTGAAGTCTTACTGTAATTTTTTTATGCTCATGATATGCAGCAATGTATTATGAACACGATGGTAGGCTCAGCTTTCATAACTATTATCTGGTAGCTTGGTTATATCGGGTAGGAGTACAACATTTCAATGCACTGAAAACCTAAAAGTCCGCCTACTCTTGTGATAGTCAGTCATGACTTTATTTTTTACCCTATTGAGTTATGAATGGCGTGTTGTTGTTGAACAATCACTGCCTGATCTACTGATGCAAACAAAATAGGCCTATTTTGTGTAAGAGATGAGTAAAGCCAAGAAATATGAATATTTTTCTGAGGCAACGCAAGGGTTTTGGGTTGCGGCGAGGCAAGTACCAAGTACCAAGTATACCACCACCATCGCCACCCAGCTCGAGTCTATCAGCCAATCAGCGACGTCCTTACAAACTCGGCTAGGCAGCGAGCAGCTCCCAGCCCAGGAATCCAGGCTTAAGTGAATAGACTATAGCTACACACACAGACTAACTGATAACCTTTTTCCATGTAAACTCCTTCCTATGTAAGTATCTCATCTTTATTTCTATGTATCTCTGGGTGTTCCTGATAAAGCTGGAAATATTTGAAATAAACTGATATATGATAATTTCTATAAACTATTATAAAAACTTTTATAACAATTTTTAATAGCTTGAACAGGCCTAATAATAGTGATGGTACCGATATTGAGATACTATGTATATTACTGAGTTAATATATATAATATGAAATGAATATTTCCCACATACAAATACGTACCAGCGCCCAGCGGGCCTCCGGAGGATTGACGTCAAGTTGCCACTGCTTGTCACTACTTATGTAATACTACATCAAGATAATCATATAACTGTTGTTTCAAAATGTTTACACATAGAAATATTCAATTCATGAAATTCTGTACATTAATTTTCAACATAGTAAATTATCCCGTCTGAAAATACACCAGCGGGCCTCCGGAGGGCTGACGGAGGTAAATTTGCCGCCGGCGGCCGCCGTTCGCCGCTCTACGGCCTACGTCGGCCCGCCGGTGATGGTTAGCTGGGAAGGGCCCACTGTGGAAGGGCAAGAAACCCGCTCACTTCGCCTCGGCATGGAACCACCGGAAGAAGAGGCGCCGCCGCAGTGAGCGTGGGAGGCCGCACAGCAAGTAAGGTAGGCCTTCGAGCGCCAGGATGACGAAGTGGACGCACCCGTAACCGCCTCTGCCGCGCTTTCGGGGGGTTGACGAGCAGTTGAGCTACTCCTGCAGTGTGTGGCCCCCGCCGAAGCTGGTACAGGTGGCAGTAACTGCTTGTGTGTGCGGTGGAGGGATGCACCGTGCCCGCTACCAGGCAGAGCCAGCCACAGCGTGCTGCTGTTAAGCCCTGTCGCACCGTCACCGGCGCCTTGCAGTGGAGGGCATGGTCGGTCGGGAAGTCGTGGCGCCTTTGCCGCGGAGACTGGAGCAGTGGAGCCGGGTTAGAGCTGCGGAGGCCCAGTGGAGAGTGAAGACTCCTGGGCCGTGGTTACCTCTGAGGCGGGCCAAAGGGTGGAAGAAGTCCCCTGTGGTTTGTGGCGCCTGGTTGAGATAGCAGCTGTGTTCCTGCTGGTGTGTCTCGCGTGAAAGAGGAGGGCGGTCTGTGTGACTTTCCAACACTGCAGTGGCGGCTGGTGGATGGCGATGAAGGGACTTGCAGTTGTGAAGCTTTGGGGTGGTAATGTTTGGTAAAAGGTGGTTTGTTTAATGATGGGGCGAGTTGCCCTTCATTTGAGGATTTTGTGTTATATGTGCATGTAGCCATGTGTTATGATTTTTCTGTTTCTTTTTTGTTTTGACTGGCCGAGTTCGGCCAGTTTTTGTGAGGGGAGGGCAGTGTTACGAACGTGCTCCTGGACAACTCGAGCTCAAGTTCGAGGACAACTCGAGCTCAAGATCGGGGGAAGCCATGCGGTGTGTTTGGGCTGGCTCAGGCCGAGACACGAGAAAGAGACACGAGGTGGTGTCTCCCGCAGGAGGTAACGTCTCTGCTGGTGTTGTGCCGGTGTGAGGTAAGGTGGTGTCTCCCGCGGGAGGTGACGTCTACCGTGGCACTGTGCGGCGCTGGACGAGGCGGCCACAGTGGTGTAGTGCCTGTGGGTGGCACTGTGGTGTGTCGCGGTGGGTCTAGCGGGCTGCCGGTGAGGCAGTCGCTGACGGAGGGAATCTACGTGGCCAGTGGAGTGGGGAGACGACTCCTGGCACGTAGGGAGGCACAAGGGACTTCCTGGGAGAGGAATTTCCCCTGTGGGTAGTGGCGCCTGGACGAGGCGGCCACTGTGGTGTGCCTGTGAGAGGTACTGGGGTGGTGATTGTTGTAGCGTCTCTCCTTGCGACGGCCTATGAAGAGGTCGGAGGTAGATGACGTACATGTACTTTGTAGTGAGTGACCTTGAAGCTTGTACTGTGTGTTACTTCAATATAACACCGTGAGAGGACCCCTTGTGTTTGCCTAAACCCTTCCCCCCTGAGTGTATGAACAGCCAGAGAAGGGGAACCCAGCCTGGTAAGTCCTCAATTCCTAGCACGAGCCCTGTTTACGAGCTACGCGTCCCCCCTCTGTCTTAAGCACCTGCCTGCTTCCCTGCATCTCAAGAGAGCAGCCCGGAGCAGGTGTAAATGAGCCTAGCTGAGGACAGCGAAGGTAAGGGGGGGGGGGGGGTGGCGTTCGTTGCAATATAATACAAGGCACGTAGCTATAACCGTCCTCAACTTGTAGATCTGTCCATTTGCAGTATTTCTAACCCCCACATCAGCCATCGGAAATGAATAATAACATATAAAAGTAGGGGCTGTAACCCTCCCCCCCCCCCGAGTTAGGTTAGGTTACGCAACCAATGTCCAGGTTAGTTGAGGTTACACAACCAATGACCATGTATTGTATTAAACTGCAGTTTTACAGGTCTAGTTAAGGTTCGGAAAGGTTAAATTTTTATGGGGATCATGAACCAGTTACATTTACCTCCCCCACCCAAAACCACCGATTTCCCGCAGTGCCCCAGCTAGCTTGTTCAGCGGGGTGGGGGGGTGGGGGGGGGGAGAAAATGGTGACTTGGAGTATTGTCGCCTCCGAGGTGCAGTGGCTCTTGAAAAACAAGTCAACGCAACACTGGTCTGGAGGTTCCATTAAGGAACCCCCTTATTTATTCAAATAAAGTGATGGGTGAAGAGCAAAATGGATTCAGAAAAGACAGGAGAAGTGAGGACAATATGTATGTAGTGAATGAAGTGATTGAGAGAGCAGGAAGGATGGAAGAAAGAAATATCTAGCCTTTCTACCGTATCAATCAATCAATCATTGGGGGCATACGCCGGGGGGCGCGTCGCCTCGCCCACCCTACGACGCCACTCACGGGGGTCACCACGCGCGAGTTCCCATGCAGGCTCCTTTCCCATACCAAGCAGCCTCGACAGTATTGTCGCCTCCGAGGTGCAGTGGCTAGCGTGCCTGGCTACGAATCTGCGGGCCCTGGTTCGATCCCGGGCCAGGGCAAGCCGGTGACCAGCCTAACCAGCTGTTCTTCCTTCCTTTCGGGGTTGATAAATGGGTACCTGGGGTAACCTGGGGAAGGTAACTGTGGTAACCCGGGAGTCACACTAGCCCTGTGTCCCGGGGTAACGAGTCCTCACCCACCACAGGCTCTAAGGGCTAATGCCACGGAGATGAGCACCGCATGCCACGCGCAGCTTAGCGTATGCTCCCATCTTTACCTTTTAGTATTAGTTCAAACTGCAGATATACTACCCAAGAGAAATAAAGGATGCGACATAACAGATAGACAGAAAATGAGCTAATTAAAAGTAGCACTTACGGGTGTGCCGTTGGTAAGGCCAGACTCTTGAAAAACAAGTCAACGCAACACTGGTCTGGAGGTTCCATTAAGGAACCCCCTTATTTATTCAAATAAAGTGATGGGTGAAGAGCAAAATGGATTCAGAAAAGACAGGAGAAGTGAGGACAATATGTATGTAGTGAATGAAGTGATTGAGAGAGCAGGAAGGATGGAAGAAAGAAATATCTAGCCTTTCTACCGTATCAATCAATCAATCATTGGGGGCATACGCCGGGGGGCGCGTCGCCTCGCCCACCCTACGACGCCACTCACGGGGGTCACCACGCGCGAGTTCCCATGCAGGCTCCTTTCCCATACCAAGCAGCTCTCGACAAGAAACATCAACTTGCCCCAGCCACGAGCCTTGTGGGCGCCCCCTTGGCCTCCTCCACGCCGGATTGTCTCTTACAGATACAACCCGATGGGAAGGATCGGTTTCAGGGTAGCGTGCCACATGCCCATATAGCCGAAGTTGGCGCTGACGGACTATGCAGGTAATAGGCCTCGATTCAGTCTCATGGTGCACTCGCTGATTTGACACGTAATCATCCCAGCGATACCCCATGATTCTGCGAAGACACTTATTACCAAAGGCATTGATTCGTCTCTTCAAGTCACTGTTTAGTGTCCGTGTCTCACAACCATAGAGTAAGACAGGGATCACAAGCGACTTGAAGATCCGGATCTTTGTCCTCCTGCACAGGTACCGACAACGCCAAATACTCCCGCTGAGCGAGTCCATAACACCGTGGGCTATGCCAATCCGCCGTAAGGCTTCTTGACGTGACCCGCCGTCATTATGGACTGCGCTACCAAGGTATGTAAAACTTTCCAAGATCTCAATGTCCTCGCCACACGCATGAACAGACTGTACTGCTTCATCTAGTAAGTCTCCAAACACCTGGACCTTGGTCTTGAGCCAGGAGACCTCAAGTCCCAAAGGCTTTGCCTCCTCGTGCAGCGCCTCGAGAGCCATCACCAGGACCTCCAGCGACTCAACAAAGATTACTGCATCATCGGCAAAAACAAGATCAGTGATCTTGTTGTTGCCGACGGATGCTCCACAATCACTTTGATCTACAACCTTGTCCAATACCCAGTCCATACAAGCGTTGAAAAGTGATGGGGCAAGGACGCACCCTTGTCTCACTCCTGTATTCACAGGAAAGAAGCTGGATACACCTGCCCCACACTTCACAGCACTCTCATGGGTAGACCCATGAGAGTGCTTTCCCTTGCGTTCTACCGTAGATAACAGTAAAGTCGCCATCTGCAGTCAAGTCGCCAGGCGCCATATATTACGAATTATAGCATTACTACTGATTTGTATGTGCCACTGAAGATGATACACAGTAGTTTATATCATGACCGATATAAACAACGCTGACCCTGTTTCAGCGTTGTTTTATGCTTTGTATCTGCAGGTATAGATGGTTTCAAATTTCGCTACGCGTTTTTTTTTCGGGCGACGACAACAGCGGTACGACACTCAGTAAATAAACACTAGATGGCGACTCTACTGTTGGTAGCCACTTTGTAGATATTCTTGTAATTTGTTCATTTATAGCCATACTATGACACAGATGAAGACACAAAATGACACAGACTCTCCAGATAGGCCCTTCTAACTTTCCTAAAATCATGGATGTAGAAATGTAAGTATTAACGCCAACACACGTCTGTAAACAGAAAAAAAAGTTGTCCTGGCGACTTAACTGTTATCTACGGTAGATATTGAGAAAGTGTATGACAGAGTGGATAGGAGAATGCTATGTAAGGTATTGGAGACGATTGGCATGAGTGAGAAGGTTGTTAGAATAATAAGCAGTATGTATGAGAACACACAGGCCAAGTTCAGTATGGGTGACCTAGAGACTGGATGGGTGAATAGTAAGAGAGGAGTAGACAGGGCTGTGTCCTTTCTCCTCTACTTTTTGGATTATATGTTGAGGAAATGGCAGTGAGAGTGAAGCGTACAGGTCTGGGTGTGAAAATTGATGATGTGTTGAGTGTATACTGCTGTATGCAGATGATGTGGTGATCCTTAGTGAAAACCACAATGAACTACAAGAGATGTTGAATGCTGTGACTGAGTATGGAAGGGATTTCAACGTCAGGTTCAGTAAGGAGAAGAGTCAGGTGTTGGTGGTAAATGGGGATGACTCTGATGATGACAGGATTTGGATGGTGGGTGGGAATGAAATAAAGAGAACGAAAGAGTACAAGTATCTGGGTATTTGGTTGGATGATAAAGGCTGTGAGAAAACTAAACATGAGAGGATAGCTAGAGCCAACCAGTGGGTTGGAAGGCTAGGCAGTGTGGCAAGATGTCGGGCCAACAAGTATGAAGTGGTGAGAGGACTATGGAAGGGTGTGGCAGTCCCTAGCATTATGTATGGCCTGGAAACAATGGTGTGGTCTAGGAAGGAGTTGGACAGATTGGAAGTAACACAGAACAAAGCAGGCAGAATAGCATTAGGAGCCAATAGGTATGTGGCAGTGGAAGCGATTAGAGGAGACATGGGATGGAGCACGTTCAGAGAGAGGATAGCAAAGGCAGGACTGAGGTAGCTACAGAGCTAGACTGCAACGAATGGATGACAGCAAATGGGCAAGTAAGGTTTGGGACTGGAATATGTATGGGAAGTGGATGAAAGACTCAGTAAAAGTGGAAAGATGGACAGGTGAACTGGGAATGTTTGTGACAGGAGTGATGAGACATGGGAGTATGGCTGTATGCAAAAAGGAAATAAATAGGAGAGTGGAAGAGAAAGGGAAAGAAGAATGGCTGAGGGGAATGAGTGAGAAATCAACACTGGAATGGTACAGGAGAAAGGACCAGCCACGGTATGAAAGGTTCTATGATGGTGGCTATGGAGGGGATTTACTCTTCAGAGCCAGGACAAAGTCGCTGGAGGTAAATAGTCGTATGTACAGATGGAAGAATGATGGCAGCAAGGTGTGTGTGATGTGTGTGACAGGAGTGGATGAAACCGTGGAGCACTTGATGCTGGAATGTGAACGGTATGAGTAGGCTAGAACAAAGATGTTGGAGGTAGTGGTAGGAGAGGTCGGAGTGGAAGAATGGAGAGAGATGAGAGACAGGAGTGTGGAGATGGAGTACCTGCTGGGGTTGTGTGCTGAGGGGAGGAGTGACAGTCGTGTGATTGAGTGTGAAAGAATTCTTGGAGAATTTTTGGAGAGCACGCATGAGAGAGCATGAGAGACAGGGGGCCCCTCAGTGATGGGGGACCCCGTATGGGTGTGGTGCTGGGAGGGGGGGGGAACACCTGGCTGTGTTCACCCCCCCCCCCCTTTTTGCTTCTCTCCCAACAGATTACGCGTGTGGGAGAACGCCGGACCAAAGGCTTCACTGACAGCATCCGCTGGGTGACTCCCTGATCAAGATCAAGACTTTGTGTCCTGCCCCCTGTCCTGGTGCAGGATCCTCCCCACCCCAACACTTGCTGCTGCAGTGTCCACGCCCACCACCACGCCCTCAACTCCTCGCCCCGAACGTCACCACCTTTGACCTGCTGGCGTCCACCCCAACACGCTGTCCTCCGCCTCACCTGTGCCTTCCTCCAGGAGACAGGTCAGCTGCCACGCCTGTGATAGCCTGGCAGGACATCACCACCAGGGCTCCTAGGGTTCCTCCTGGCAGCCCTAAACACCGCCACCACCACTCACCGCTCGGCTCTCACTCGCAACGGTAAAAACTCACCCACTCACTCGCTACTCATGACAAAACTGATCCTTGTGCTACCCCGCTCATTACCTTTCTCCACTCACAGTTGTCATCCTGGACTACTGCTCTCATTTCTCTTGCTCTTAGATCATTTGCCATCAAAGTTTTGATCATCCCTTGGATTCCTCCTATATTTTTAATTTTCCAAAGTAGCCTCTCATGGGGAACCTTAGCAAATGTCTTTTTTAGATCTACATAGACACACTCTGCCCAGCCGTCTCTCGCCTGTGTTGTATCAATTACTCTTGAGTAAAGGCATTAAGCTGGTCAAACATGATCTGCTTTTCCTAAAACCATACTGCCTGTCCGCTAGTATACCTTCACTTTCTAAATATTCCGTCCATTGCTTCTTGATTATTTTCTCACCTATCTTGCACACTGCGCTAGTCATTGACACTGGTCTATAATTTAATGGTTCCTCCATCTTTCCATTGATATAGATTGCCACTATAGGCGCTCTCTTCCACTCTTGTGGCACTTTTCCCGTTGTTAATGAGCGCTTTATTATATCCTATACTGGTTCAACCTACTGCTTTCTGCACTCCTTTGAAACACGTCCTTCCTGACACCCCGTCTGGTCCTAGTGCTTGCCTCTCCTCCAATTCCTTCAACAATTCATAAACTTCTTCCTTCCTTATTTGTATTTTTCACTCCTTCACGACATTTTTCATTCTCTGTGGTTCATTAATTAAATTTTTATTCTTTTGTGGATACTTGCAGGAAATTTTTAAAGGTATCTAGAAAGGTTTTCAAGGTATCCTCTACCGTAGATAACAGTAAAGTCGCCAGGATAACTTTTTTGTTTACAGACGTGTGGTGGCGTTAATACTTACATTTCTACATCCATGATTTCAGGAAATTAGAAGGGGCTATCTGGAGAATCTGTGTCATTTTGTGTCTTCATCTGTGTCATAGTATGGTTATAAATGAACAAATTACAAAAATATCTACAAAGTGGCTACCAACAGTAGAGTCGCCATCTAGTGTTTATTTACTGAGTGCCGTACCGCTGTCGTCGTCGCCTGAAGAAAAAAAATGCGTAGTGAAATTTGAAACCGGCTATACTTGCAGATACAAAGCATAAAACAATGCTGAAACAGAGTAGATTATAAAGTCATGATATAAACTACTGTGTATTATCTTCAGTGGCACATAAAAATCAGTAGTAATGCTATAATTCGTAATATATGGCGCCTGGCGACATCACTGCAGGTGGCGACTTCACTGTTATCTACGGTAGTACTTTCTCATGTTCTTCTTTACTCCAAGTATTTGTTTTGGGTGGTACATAAGGCGTTTTCTGCGGGGGATTTCGCTTGCAAGCGAATTTTTTTTTATTGCAAGCGGTCACTTTTATAGTGCCCATATATATTTTATAGTGCCCAAACAAACATTTCGCTTGCTGCCGCAACAACAACAACAACAAATTCTTGCGGGTCGGACAATCATCTTCCCTGGATGATTGAACAGCAAGCAAAATTTGAGCAATACATTTTTTTCGCTTGCAAGCGAAATCCCCCGCAGAAAACGCCTATAGGTCGCCACTATAGTCTGTGTTTCTCTATTTTTGACTTTTATTGGTACACTCGCTATTTCAGCTCTTCCTTCTCCATACTCCACTTTTTTTTTTATACTTTCACCCTTATATTTTGTCATTATCATAACTCCACCACCTGTTCTACCACTTCTGTTCCTTCTGCACATGTTGTAGTTATTACTTATCACCACTTGGTCTTCTTCTAATAATGTAGTTTCTGTTAGACACACCACGTCTGGATGTTTAGTTAATAAACACTCTCTTGGTTCCAGCCTTCTTGATAGTAGCCCATCTAGGTTCGTGTACATCACTGCCATTCCCTGTTTTACAACATATTTCCTCAATCCATTTTCCTTTACTCTTTTTTCTTTATATGTAATTTTCTCACCCATTCATCTCATAATATCTAAAAAAAATGTTGCTTTCTCTTCCTCCGTTCTTTCTTAATTTTTCTGCCTTACTTCTTCTTTCATTTCCTTGAACTTTTTCCTCTCCTACATTCACTGTTTTTTCCCATACACCTCCCTGTAATCATCCGTTGACCTAAAAGCTCTGGCCAGGATCTCCTCGGTTGCAGTCTGCCATTTCATTCTTAGTTTTATTGGTCTATATCTTCCTTCTGCATAAGGTCCCAATCTTACTACTTCTTCTACTTCGTCTTCAAGTCTTGTCTCTTCCTCCTCATCATTCAATTTCATCAACACGTCCTTTATTCACCTTATTAGTCCAGTTATTCACCTCCCCTTGCAGGAGGAGGAGGAGGATGAGAGAGAGGAGGCCTTGCCAAGTGTGGTGTGAGCGAGGCAGGAAGCAGGGTGTGGGCCCCGCAGGCAGGAGCAGAGTCTCAGGGCAGTGCGTGGCTCTCTGTGTCCTGACTCACAATTGTTGCAGGTGCTGAGGTCAGTCCAACCGGCTGCTCTGCCCGGCTCGCTCCGGCATCTCCGAGGGTTCCCGCAGGACCGGCCGTCGCGTGTGCTGGCGAGAGAATTGCTGCGGTGGAGACTGTGGGGCCGGGCAGCAGCATGAGTGGACGGGAGCAGCAGGATCAGTCTGCCTCAGGTGTGGGGAGGCACAGGTGTGATGGCAAGAATCACCTGGAGGCAGGCAGCTCAGGCCACAAGGCAGACAGTGAGCTGAAGTGCCAGCAGTGTGACAAAACATTCAAATACAAGTGTTGGCTTGAGGAACATTCCTTGACGCACAGTGGTGTTAAGAATTATGAATGTTTGGAGTGTGGGAAAAGATTTGCTAGAAAAAGTAACCTCACCAAACACACCCTGACACACAGTGGTGTTAAGAATCATGAATGTTTAGAGTGTGGGAAAAAATTTACTAGCAAGAGTAACCTCACCACACACACCCTGACACACAGTGGTGATAAGAATCATGAATGTTTAGAGTGTGGGAAAAGATATACTCAAAAGTCTGCTCTCACCACACACACCCTGACACACAGAGGTGTTAAGAATCATGAATGTTTAGAGTGTGGGAAAAGATTTACTCAAAAGTCTGCTCTCACCACACACACCCTGACACACAGAGGTGATAAGAATCATGAATGTTTAGAGTGTGGGAAAAGATTTACTCATAAGTCTAATCTCACCAAACACACCCTGACACACAGTGGTGTTATGAATCATGAATGTTTAGAGTGTGGGAAAAAATTTACTGATAAGTCTCATCTCACCAGACACACCCTGACACACAGTGGTGATAAGAATCATGAGTGTCTAGAGTGTGGGAAAAGGTTTTATACCATTCCTGAACTCAACAGACACACTTTTAGACACACTGGCTTGAGGGAGTTCAAGTGTGATATTTGTAGCAAGTGTTTCAAGACAAAGGGTAATATTGCCCAGCACATGAAGATCCACTTTTGAGGTGGTGTGTTGTGTGGACAAGTGTGGTTGTACCCGTGCCTGTGGGAGTGTGTCCTGTGTGGCAATGCGTGGTGGTGATGGTGGGCAGTGTGTTACATGTGTGGTGGCAGCCGTGCCCTTGTGTTCTGTGAGGGAGTAATGGCCCCAGCAGTTGTTAGGTCGGCAGTGCAGGTGTGACTATCAATAAATGTATCCAGTGTTTTAAAGGTTTCTCTGCTGATTACCTTAAAAAACAGTCTTTCCACGCATAAGTTACACTCCTATTTTCTGCAGGTCACATACATGTATATCGCATAAACCTTACTCTGTCTCTTCATCATTGGACAGCAGCAGGAAAAGTGATCACAACTGCATTAAAAGAGAAGTCCAAATTGTCTAGAAATAAATATACAAGACGATGCGACGAAGTTAGAACAAACGAGGCTATAAATATTTACACCTGTGCATTTCATGCAGGTTTTTCCATAGAATTATCAAAGTATCCTTGAAAAATGGTATAATGGTGAAAATTCTCCTAAATATGAAGAAATTAACACAATTAGGCAGAAATTTGAATAAAAAGGGGGTAGCTAGTGTCATTATGGAAATGGGTAAAAAGGAACTCAAACACGATGGAAATAGTTATAGATAAACCACCATGAATAGAATTAATAACAGTTGGAGTTGTTACACCTGAACAAAAGTAATAATTGAGGCAAATACAGGAGCTCCCATACTTACGTACGTTCGTGGGGTTTGTACTGAACTTGAAATGTACAATAATTAGTCCAGCATTACTCTTGTCAATACTGAACACTGTACACAGCACTGTAAAAAGGAAATAAAATGACAGTGCAGCTTATAGCCCAATATAACTCACAGTATCTATATTGTATCAGCTTAAATGGTATATATACAAAGTGTCGATGGTACTTACTATTACCACTGACTGACTGACTGGCTACACTCTAATGCTTCTGTAACGCGGGAAATTGGGTTCAAACTTTTTGACCCATGATTGACGAAGAATTACGTTAAAACGGGAAGGGGTGAAGTAACTTATAATTATCGATTAACAAAGCGAGTAATTTTCCTCCACTCCTCAGTCCTGAATCACTAGTTAGTAATAGAGGGTTACATTTTTACACTGGTAGTAACTAGCCACGTATCAAAGAGAGGTGAGAAGGGAGCTGAGTGTCATTTTAGCAGGCAGAAGCGGACAGACACTCAGTGGGTTAAGGACACTGGGAGGTGACCTTCTCGCCCTTGTAAAGGTATGTTGTGGAATATTTGTTGGCTAGAGATGGAGGTGTGATTCGTTGGTTATTTGTGTTAACATAAGGACTAATGGAACATGTTATCCAGGGTCCCAAGGTAGCAGTGAAGAGAGAGAAAGCTGTGTGAGACAGCAGCGTGTGACGGCAAGCTGTGTGAGGCAACAGCGTGTGACGGAAAGCTGTAAAGAGTGAGAGGGAACTTTGGAAGTGAAACAGACTATATTAGAATGAAATAACGACTTGAGCACTGAGTGTGCGTATCATTAGTGGGTAACAGTGCGACGGAAGTTACCAGTGAAACAGACTATATTAGAATGAAATAAAGACTTGAGCACTAAGTGTGCGTATCATTAGTGGATATGTATAATTAGAATTAAGTCGGTTTGTGAATATACACCATTCATTAAGTTAAGAGCAGTGTTAAGTATGTTTATTAGGTAAGCGTTGTTAGGTTAAGAAGGAGTTGGGGAGTGATTACTGATGATACAGTAAAGTGACAAATATATTAAGCCTTATTTAATAACGCGTTGTTATTCAGATCCAACAAGTACTTACATATTCTCTTAATCTTTTATTTTATTCATTTATTTTTTTCCCCACTTAATGTGGGTGGTGGCAGCAGAATAACCAGGATTGTGGAGCACACACTCATTGTGGGCGACACATAATGGTGGTAGCAGTTTGGATTAATTTCAAGTTTCCTCGTACCCATGCGCTGACTTAATAACTTTTATTTTTTTCAAGTGCCAGTGCCCAGTGATCACATTCATGTATAGGGTAGTGCTAGTTAAGGGACCTGACTATGACAGAGTACATCTAGAGAACACATGTATAGGTACGGTTAGGTTAGGTTGCCGTACCTTACGGTAAGGTTAAGGTTAGGTGGGAAAGGTACGGTAAGGTTAGGTTGCCGTACCTTACGGTAAGGTTAGGGTTAGGTTAGGGCAGCGGTCGGCAACTTGCGGCTCCGGAGCCGCAAGCGGCTCTTGCAAAAGACCTGTGTGGCTCCTGCCACCTACTTAAAAATATCCAAATTATCGTTAAAAAAAAAATTGAGATAAAATACTGGCATAGACAGCCGCAGTACAATAGTGTATGTGACCTAGGTCCTAAGTCTCTAGGAAAATATAGGGATGATTCTTATACTTATTAACTTGTACTTGTTCGTAATTTCCATACATAATTTACACTGCGGCTCCATCAGCACTGCTTTTCTGTCAAGTTTGAAGAAACTCTTGACTCTTCTCGAATTCTGGGTTGCCGACCTCTGGGTTAGGGTAACAGCTGGTATAGTGTAAGTCAGTGTTGGGGCTTGGGAGACGCCCCAGCAAGTAAGCAACTTCGGAGGGTTGTCATGACCTTAATAGCCACCGTGGAAAGCCCAACACTAGTTAGAAAAATCAGGAATATATAAAAAAAAAAATATTTACGGAAGGGATTTTTTTTTTAAGATGGAGGATTTAATTGGTTTTTCAGTAGAGGATTTGGAGGATTTCGTCCAGAAGGGAGCAAAGGGTAGAGAGCTTAAGAAGGAGGAAGGAGTAACACACGAGAGAGTCAAAACCCATCCAGAACCATACGCGCAGTTCACGTGGATGAGTCAGTTAGAACAAGAAGTGGCAAGGACGAGAAACTGTTGAGTCATTTTTGAAAAATAAGGAGGAGGAGCAGGAAGTTAGGAGACCAGTGAGATCATTGATAAAGCCTAGAGATATACGAATGCTGAACCTCGGTGATTTACAGGGAATCGAAGCAGAGGGAAGGTTGACAGTTTTCCTTTCCCAAGTAGAAAGTTGTTCAGAGGATTTAGAGGACAGAAAGAGGATCCTTAGGACAAGAGTGGACCCACCGTTAGCACTATATGTACAGAATGCCCTCAGTGTGTACAAATTTAGATCATGGGACTCCCTAACTTATTGGTTATGCGAAGAACTAACAGACAATAATGTCGACAGTCCTTAACAGCATTTCGGAGGTCAAGTATGATTGGCTGGAAGATCTCCAAGATATTGCAACTAAACTCAAATGCAAATACGCCATACTGGAAACAAAGTCAAAATATCCAGGAGAAGTTCCCCGTAGGGATAAGATCATAAAAACGAAACTGTTGAGAGGATTACCAAGCCACAGTAAGGAGAAATTAGAGTTTTACATGGATGAACAATTCCCACTAAGGAAATTCATAGAGAAAGTGGAGATTGAGAGGGCCATCGCCATAGGAAGAGAAACAAATAGAATGTGTGCGGTAAGTCAGACCCGGCAGCTGCCAGAAATAACACCCGCTCCCGTTTCCTCCATAGCCCCGAGCAGTTTAGGGTGTGACGAAGCTGCGAGGGGTGGATTGCCCCCCCCCCCCCTCCTTCGTTACAATATTCCAGGCGCTATATTTCCGTGCTGTGTTCTCGCTGACAACACTAAAGAAGACCTGAAGTGATGGCTGATGTGCAGAGGCTTCTAAACCAAGAAAACAGTCACAGCAGTCTCATTTAGAGGTAAGCAAGTGGTAGGGACACAATACGTACTACCTACCACTTGCTTACCTCTTGACGAGGCTCTGTTATGACTGTTTTCCTATTTTAGAAGCCTCTGCACATCAGCCATTACCTCAGGTCTTCTCTATGTTTTATCAGCGAGAACAGAACACGGTAATATAGCACCTGGAATATCAATTTCACGCAAAATAACTCTAAATTCTTCCATCGTCGTAGTTTTCCCTCCGTAGGTCCACCCGCAGCGACCCCGACTTATCCCCACAATGCACCGATGTAAACAAACCGTGACGTAGTTATGTCTGGGGCCCGTGTAGGGAATTTCGGTCCTATAGTGTAAACATTTACCCTACGTACATTTACCTGGCCAGAAATTGTTGCTTTTTCAGACGGAGATATTTTTATTTTCCTGAAACCTGGTAAAAAGTTTTTTTTCTTCTCACCAAATCCTAGGGTCATCTTTTTCATTGATAACAATGTATCTCCATCAGAAAAAGTTGTAAAACTTGGCCAGGAAATAATAGTCAGTATCTCAGAAACCAGGGAAGTGACGGAATTATACGAAAACAAGTGTCCCGCCCCGCAAGTTCTAACGGGAGGGGCTCCGTCGACCCCTTCGACCCCCTGATGAGAATATTAACATAACCGAAACTTAAAGTAATCGTCCAGACCCATTTTTTTTTTGCCTAATTATGTTGAATGTACATTCGAAACACCTAATCCACCAAAAATAAATGATTTCCAGGCCTTATTTCCGTAAAAACACGACTTTTATAAAAAGCGCGCGAAAATAAAATTCTTCCCGCCAACAGGGTTACGAATGTTATTGATGACGTCAGAAGAGTAAGTCCCTCTCTCTCTCCTTCCTTTCCCTTCTCTCTCTCTCTCTCTCTCTCTCTCTCTCTCTCTCTCTCTCTCTCTCTCTCTCTCTTCTCTCTCTCCTTCCTTCTTTCCTCTCTCTCTCTCTCTCTCCTCTCTCTCTCTCTCTCTCTCTCTCTCTCTCCTTCTCTCTCTCTCTCTCTCTCTCTCTCTCTCTCCTCTCTCTCTCTCTTCTCTCTTCCTTCCTCTCTCCTCTCTCTCTCTCTCTCTCTCTCTCTCTCTCTCTCTCTCTCTCTCTCTCTCTCTCTCTCTTCTCTTCTCTTCTCTCTCTCTCTCTCTCTCTCTCTCTTCCTTCTCTCTCTCTCTCTCTCTCTCTCTCTCTCTCTCTCTCTCTCTCTCTCTCTCTCCTTTCTCTTCTCTCTCTCTCTTCTCTCTCTCTCTCTTCTCTCTTCTCTCTCTCTCTCTCCTTCTACTCTTTTTTCTCATTTTCTTCCTTCTTCACTCCACGAGAGAAAAATTAAGGAGAGAGAGAGAGAGAGAGAGAGAGAGAGAGATAAGGAGAGAGAAGGAGAAGAGAGGGAGAGAGAGAGAGAGAGAGTAGAGGAGAAGAGGAGAGAGAGAGAGAGAGAGAGAGAGAGCACAACTGTCTTGCTGCACCCATAAAGGTAGCATGCATGTGGCATATCGCAAAAAAAAATCTATCAGAAACACCCAAAAATCTTCAAGTACTACATACTACTGTATATTTATCTCTCGTGTTTACGTCCTTCTGATCAGCGCGGGAAGAGGAGCCTTCCTTTTGTTACGTCACCGAGCCGTGGCGCATCGTCTGCTTGTCGTGAGGGGCGTTTTAGAAGCTCGGGGAATTTTCAGATTTTGATTGCGGATTATTTAAAAACGGCTGACGGGATGCAAAAAGTGACGACATAGTTAATATACTCGTTAATGGCTATAATTTGATTGCATTAAATCAGGAATGATGAAATGGTCTGGACGATTACTTTAACCTAACCTCCTAAGGGATGGGGGTGGGTGGGAGGCAGATCAGGGTGTGTCTATGCATTATTAGACAACTCTTATAATTTATTCAATATGTATATAAGTTTTAAAAATTTACGCATGCAGAAATGGATTACTACTGCATATTATACTAAGCAAAAAATAATCTGTTAAGTGGTAACGGCGGTAGCGACCGCGCAGTTCTCGTCCACTATAACCCATTTGGCCCACATGAAGGCGTCTTCATATGTCGCCGTTCTCTTCTAACAATCACCTCCTCCCTTTTCATCACCAGTAGCTACGTATATGCCTCTAAAGTTAAAACATTAACAACAAATCTCCTCGCCTCCCACTGTCATCGCTTTCATCTTTGTTTGTTATGGTTGGGTGAAGCGGTTGGCCCAACCGTGTGCTAGATGAGTTGTCAAACAGGTCAAGCCAAATGCCTGTTTGGTTCGACGAAACAGTCCGACGAAACGCCTCGTGTGATAGCCGCTTCAGCCGTCCACACACAACATTTACGGGTAACTTGCTCATTTTGTGGGCATATATTGTGTCCTTAATTAAATATTATATTTGGAGAGAGAGAGAGAGAGAGAGAGAGAGAGAGAGAGAGAGAGAGGGGGGGGTGAGGGGGGAGGGAGGAAGGAGTCATGCAGTCTGGACTAGAGGGATCAGTCATACTCTGCATTTCACCACATGGCAACATATACGGAAGTGCTAGATTTTGAAGACGAAGGTTTTTTCACTATAGGCAGTGGCGTCACCGTGGGGGGGCTAAGGGGGACTTAGCCCCCCCAAGTCAAGGACTCAGCCCCCCCAAAATTGCTGTTAGTAGCCTGCTACCCAAAAACAATAAAAAGGAATATTTATCCAATTTTCCATGCCAGAGCAAAACCTTATTTTTCACACTTTTATAGAAAAATTGGTTTGATGTTTCATATAAATGTTGAAATATGTTTGCTAACAAACTAAAACATGTAATTAAAGCTTAATTCCACTTTCTTCTCTTTTTTGGGCCTCAAAATTACCCTGGAACTGATTAATTTTCAAAATTACCCCCCGACCCCCCAGCTGGATAGGCTCGCTGCGCTCGCCCATCACCACCCCGGGGCTAAAGCCCCCCCAATTTTTTTTTCCTGGTGACGCCACTGACTATAGGTATAATGGTGAAGGATGACTGATCCCTCTATAATCCCTCTATAATTCACCTCGATCTATAATGGTGAAGGATGGCTCCAGGATCCCTCCTCTTATAGTCCAGACTGCATGACTCCTTCCTCCCTTTCCTCTCTCTCTCTACAAATATAATATTTAATCAAAGTCACACACAATATCTGCCCACAAAATGAGCAAATTATCCGTAAATGTTGTGTGTGGACGACTGAGTATAAGCCCCTCCCACACCCCCGCTCTCACCGCGCGCTGATTGGTTCTAATTTCCCCTAGTCCCGAACAGTGATAGACTTCGGCAAAATGCGACCCGGGTGAATATTCCCGTTCTCTATGCTAGTATGTGGTTTCCGAGTGAAGATGCTTAATTGGCTGTAGCCCCAAAACTAACCATAGGATTTTCTCGAAAATACCCTCATTGTGATTCCCACACAAAGTTACCATCAGTACTCCGGCCTATACTAACCGTAACCTAACGTAACCTAACCCGACGTGCTCAAGAGTAAACGCCACATGCTCTACCAGAAAACGGGAATATCCGAACCGGACCTAGCTAGCTCCCATACAGTGCTCACAAGATAGTGCAGTACATGATGGTGATAACAATCGTCAAGACACTAAAGATACTGCGGAAGCAGTATAGCGCTAAAGGCCCGCTCACATCTCCACGACTCGCGTCGGCGACTGGTCACGACTTGCCGAGTCATCCAGTCGGTGCCGACTGCAGCCGATTTCGGGGGGCAGAAGCTCTAAAATCGATAGTCGCGGACAGTCGCGGACTAAAACGAATGTATCCACTTATATTGGGTTGCCGTCATGCGCCGACAGTCGCAGCACGTGGTTGCCGTCGTGCGGCGACTGTTCCCAGCCGTGCTGCGACAGACACCGAATATGGCAAGTCCCAAAACCGACCGTAGTCGGCGCGGCGAGGAAGGAAGGAAGGAAGGAAGGAAGGAAGGAAGGAAGGAAGGAAGGAAGGAAGGAAGGAAGAGGAAGGAAGGGAGGAACGGAAGGGAGGAAAGGAGGGCTGTTACAGCTACTCCTATAAATCCTGTAGAGTTTGAAGGCTACACTTTCAACCTGGTGACTGCTTACCAATGTGTCTCCAAATAATATTAATTGAACACAATAACTACATGGTGATAACAATCGCCAAGGCACTAATAATACTGGGGAAGCAGTATAGCGCTAAAGATACTGCATTACCGTAGATAACACTTTAGTCGCCAGCTGCAATAATGTCGCCAGGTGCCATATATATTACGAATCATAGCATCACTACTGATTTGTATGTGCCACTGAAGATGATATACAGTAGTTTATATCATGATTGTATTATCCATCCTGTAATATGCAGACCAAAACTGAACCGCATTATCCGCATAGTCTAGGTGAGGTCTGACTAGAGCCAATTAAAGCTTTAGAAGTTTAGAATAACCTCAGCACTTCTACTTTTAACACTTCTGGTAATGAATCCTAACACCCTATTAGCTCTTATTTCTAGCCTCAATACATTGTTTCCTAGGTCGGAGGTCTGAGCTCACCTTCACTCCCAGATCTTTCACACCTTTTGATCTTTTCAGCGATACATTGCGTATAGCCCCGTTCACATCTTCACGACTCTCGACGGCGACCAGTCACGACTTGCTGAGTCATGCTATGTCGGCGCCGGTCGTCATGTGGGTCGGCGTCAGACCCAGACCGTTGCCGTCGGGTCGTGGGAGTCCCGTCTGTGTGGTGCATGCTCTTAACAGGTACACGGGTGTGCGCCTCAAAAATTTTACGGAAAAAGTCGGCTCCGTGCTGGGACTCGTCGCCGAAGGGTCCAAGCCTGGCGCCGACTAGTCGTGGCCGTACTGCGACCAGTCGGGGCCGTGCTGCGACTGGAGCACATGTTATTTTAGCGTGGGAAAGATCGATCCTTCCCACGCTGTCTCCCTTCGACGGAGAGAGAGAGAGAAAAAAAACCGTTTTTTTTTTAGATACTTATTGAGATAACAATAACAATAACAATAACAATAACAATAACAATTATTATTATTATTATTATTATTATTATTATTATTATTATTATTATTATTATTAGTATTATTATTAGTATTAGTATTAGTATTAGTATTATTATTAGTATTAGTATTAGTAGTATTAGTAGTATTAGTAGTAGTAGTAGTAGTAGTAGTAGTAGTAGTAGTAGTAGTAGTAGTAGTAGTTGTAGTTGTAGTTGTAGTTGTAGTTGTAGTTGTTGTTGTTGTTGTTGTTGTTGTTGTTGTTGTTGTTGTTGTTGTTGTTGTTGTTGTTGTTGTTGTTGTTGTTGTTGTTGTTGTTGTTGTCATCATTATCCACTATAAAAAGAGCAGTATCTTTATCGTAAATGACACTAAAGTCGCCAGGACAACGGTTTTTTTCGATGTACAGACGTGTGGTGGCGTTAATACTTACATTTCTACATCCATGATTTCAGGAAAGTTAGAAGGGGCTATCTGGAGAGTCTGTGTCATTTTGTGTCTTAATCTGTGTCATATTATGGCTATAAATGAACAAATTACAAAAATATCAACAGAGTGGTGACCATCACTAAGGTCGCCATCTAGTGTTTATGTTCTGAGTGTCCTCCCGCCGTCGTCATTGCGCGAAAAAAAAACGAGTAGCGAAATTTGAAACCGTATATACTTGCAGCTACAAAGCATAAAACAACACTGAAACAGGGTAGATTATACACTGGATATAGCCTTGTTAGAATCAGTGCAGAGAAGGATGACCAAAATTATGGTCTTATGAGAGCTCTAAAAGGAGGCTAGATAAATTCATGGATGGGGATGAAAGGTGGATGTTGGTAGTGTTAATTAAAAAAAAAAAGTAACAGGAACTACCTCGTGTAGGTCTCACGGCCTCTTGTAGCTTCCTTATTTTCTTATTTGTCTCTCTCTGTGTATGACGTACTCCATTTATTCGTGCCTATATAATCTGTCTGTGTTTAAATTAGTCTCTCTCTCTCTCTCTCTCTCTCTCTCCCCAGCAAACACACATAAACCTTACGTTTTGAGAAGGTAGCGTTTTGGTAACGTTAGGAAAATTCGTAATATATACGTAAATCATACGTAGACTCTTGAATTGTGTATGTTGTATTTAGGTAGTGTTTGGTAACGTCGCTACGATACGTTTTTTCAACGTAATTAAGACGTTATAGTAATACGTGTTTCTTCTACTAATGTGGTGCCAGGGTTTTCCCATCGTTTGTTTCTTCCTTGGTGCCTTTGTTATTTGAATGAAATTAATTTGGTTAGGATTTTTCATTGATTTAAACTTGAATTGAGAATTGAAACTTGTCTTATGACTTCACTATTTGATTATAGTATGAACACTTCTCGCTGCGGAGAGTACTGAAATGGGAATGAATTTAAGTGGAAGGGGTAGGAGTTAAGGTTAAGGGGAAAGGGTATGAGTTAAGGGGAAGTGCTGCCACCAGCTCAGGCAAGTAGGTCTATGGTTTTACTTCCTGGGCATGTTTGAATAGATATATATAATTAGATTTATCTTGGTAGTCGTGGTTGATACGTGGAATTATACCGAGTAAGGCTGACACTCTTTTGGAAGAGTGGAGAATTACTGTCCTAACACAGAATAATCACCTGAGGTTTCTACTAAATGACACAAGAACTATATTTGAAACATCATCCTATTTATTCATCCTGAAGTATTATGTCTCTTGTTTGAGATCACAGACAAACATATAAGCTCTAATCCAACACAAGAAAGCTCTCCACCCTAACACAGGAAAGCTCTAATCTGATAAGAAAACTTTACACTCTGATACAGGAAAGCTCTTCCCATCTGATAAAGGAAAGCTCTTATGAGCATAACCTTTCTCACTGAATCCTATTAATGAATTATCCTTCACTTAGGTAACATACCGCTGAATACTTATAATTATACATGGAAAATATAAGGGGGGAATATAAGAGTAAGAATGTTGTTTGCGTTTCACTTAAAAAAAACCATGTGACGGGATTTTTGGTCCGACTGAGACGTCCGTCTGAGTCTGTAGGGGAGTGGATGAGAGACTCTTAATAACACTTATAAGGATGGGGCAGGCCTCCTATGCGTTAGTGAAACTGAACAGCTGTACCTATATTTGGAAATATAGATAAAAATATTGTAACAAGGAAAGGGGGGGGGGGGAATAGGAGCGAAATACCGCACGTCTTACCTGTAGGGGAGTGGATGAGAGACTGGCTCCCTCGAGGGTAACTAAGGCGAGGCGGGAAGAAAGGGAATGTTTGGATACCCTGAACGGCTTCTCCTGAAGGGATTATCAGCCCATGAATGACTTTAATTAACTAATGAAACAAGTATACATGAAATGGCTACCTATAATACAGTTCTTCAACTTTGATATAGAAGAATTTAATATGTTTATTCAAATATCCGGGGAAAGTGTTATTTTCGTTCGTTCAAGCATACGAACGCGTTTTTTTAGAGCGACGTGGTATGGGAGTCTGAACAGAAATTTGGTAGACTTTCAATTTAGCGAATAACTGGACTAACCCATCCATGTATGACCGTGATCTTTCACTATGGTGACTATTTTGAAGGACATTAAGAATCTAGGAGTGTTCCTTGATCTGATAGGAGGGCGAGGGGAGGATGAAACGCTTTGAATCCTTTAGTTATCAATGATCGCGAAATAAGTGTCCCACGAATTTTGACTCGTACCCGGAATGTCGGGGGGGGGGGGGGGGGGGAGGAGGAGTGAAAGGAAGGGAGGAAGATAGAAGTGAGAATGAAAGAAGGAAGATAAATTTCACGAGAAACGAAAAGATTGAATTGCTTACGGACATAACCCGGGGATTGTATGATAGGAATTCCCATCCTATCTCTTCCGAATAACGGGCATTACACTAATATATTACGTAGTGGTTTTACGTTTCAATTACGTATTTATAACATCATGATGTAACGTGATATTAGAGAATTCAAAACGTTATATATACATAATGAATACGTGGATACATATGTTAAAAATACGTAAGTATTACGTTAATATGAATTGTGTATGTTGTATTTAGGTAGTGCTTGGTTACGTCGCTACAATACGTTTTTCAACGTAATGAAGACGTTACAGAAATACGTGTTTCTTCTACTAATATTAATAATATATTACGTAGTGGTTTTACGTTTCAATTACGTATTTATAACATCATGATGTAACGTGATATTAGAGGATTCAAAACGTTATATATACATATTGAATACGTGGATACATATGTTAAAGATACGTAAGTATAACGTTTTTAGCACGTTTATAGCAGTTTTTTTTTTTTTTTTAAATTTACGATTTTGTGACGGAAATACATATGGTTTACATTTAAAATATGATTGCTTGGATGAAGAAATTTAATTTGAAGTAAATAGTAAATTTCAGTCAGGGCCCCAAAGTTATTATGCATGCACTGTTTCTTATTATAGTCTATGTAGAAACGTTTTCTATTAGGTTTATATTAGAGAAAATGTTAATTAATACGGTATACAATTATAAGTTCTAGTGTATCAAATTGTATTATTTGTTATGCTTATTATATAATCAAATGTAATGATTTCAAACTTTTAAACGGTAAACTTAAAATATATTCAAAACTATAATCAATAAAAAAGTCACATACATGATATTATGGGATATTGGGACTATTTAGATTTTTAATTTTGTAGGATTCAAATATATCTGAAGGAGTATATATTTTCACATTGACACGAGGATCATTAAGTAAAAGCTAACCTACTGTGGCAAGACATAATGATCACCTCATAAACAGGGTGGGTACTAGCTTACTGCCCTTAGTCACATAACCACATCCTTTACCTTTCTTTTAATGCACATGCATAGGTTGTGAGAAGGTGATGGTACGTGATAAGAAGGTAGTACAGAGGTTGTAGTTACGTGCAAATGGTTGTGGCAATGTGCTTGCTGAAGGTAGTAGTAACGTAGCAAAAACGTAATGGTATGTAGCAAATAGGTTGTGAGAAGGTGATGGTATACGTGATCAGAAGGTAGTACAAAGGTTGTAGTTACGTGCAAATGTGCTTGCTGAAGGTAGTAGTAACGTAGCAAAAACGTAATGGTATGTAGCAAATAGGTTGTGAGAAGGTGATGGTACGTGATCAGAAGGTAGTACAAAGGTTGTAGTTACGTGCAAATGTGCTTGCTGAAGGTAGTAGTAACGTAGCAAAAACGTAATGGGATGTAGCAAATAGGTTGTGAGAAGGTGATGGTACGTGATCAGAAGGTAGTACAAAGGTTGTAGTTACGTGCAAATGGTTTGCTAAATGTTGTATAAAGGTTGTCCGTTACGTAGTGAAATACGTAGTTAGGACGTACCTGGGTGTCCACACAAATTCGTACTAGTTACGTATTTTTGCTACGTAAAAGTTACAAAACCGCTACCTTTATATTACGTAAAAAATACGTAACTGTGTTAGTTGGGTCCAAGGATAGTATATAGATACTATCCTTGGTTGGGTCTCTCTCTCTCTCTCTCTCTCTCTCCCTCTCTCTCTCTCTCTCTCTCTCTTCTCTCTCTCTCCTCTCTCTCTCTCCTCTCTCTCTCTCTCTCTCTCTCTAAACTTACTAGCAACTTACTCCCAAATCTTGCAGATATATGTTCAATACTTGCTGCCCACTCTTGCTACTTTCCTCCCCCTCTCTCTCCCCTCCCTTACACCTTGACTAGATTCCTCAACACACCCCACAGGCATGAGCTTGAGACACATAGAGGCTTATATAGGCTGCATTACCTGATTCATGGCTGGTTAGCGAAAGTAATAGCTACTAGTTTGCAACTTTACAGGTATAACTTCGGTATACTCGTAGTAGGTGCACAGATATTCAACTCGCACCTTTATTACATTTTCTGTGTTACTGTGCATGCGTGTTATGCTTGTGTGGTGAAGCTTTGATCCCACCGTGCATTGGCGGCCTTGCTGTGGCTGCCTACTGGACCCCACGCTACCTCGTACTGGACGTGATCCAATGACTAGCTCTTGTATTGGAACTATCTTATCAAGCAACAGCTCATACAAATGAATATATATATATATATATATATATATATATATATATATATATATATATATAATATATATATATATATATATATTATATTTGTGTGTGTGTGTGTGTTCACCCAATGGTCTTGTCCACGCGAGCTGGCTCGCGATCGCCAGTTTCACCCTCTCAGTGCGAGCTTTGAGCTCATTATTACCGATCTTAGGGTAATGCTGGGACCTCACACACCACACACCCCCATCCCCTTGCTCAAGGGGGACAGTAACCGCCCGAATTTGTCTTTTGAAAACACTTTTGAATTGGAAAAATCCCCGGGAGCGCGAGGATTCGAACCGCCTACCCACAGAAGCCCGGCACGCTGTCAACCTGACCATCCCGCGGTGTACCTGACCATCGCGCGGTGGGTGTGTGTGTATTCATCTAGTTGTATTTTACAGGGCTTGAGCAACGCTCGTATGGCCCCGTCTCCATATCAACATTTTTATCATTCATCCATAGTGCTTAGTTTTGGCCAAAGTTTTGACCCCGGAGAGGTCACAAACCCCGGCTAACACCCGGTACCCATTCACTGCTGGGTGGACAGGGGCTCGGGCTTTAAGGAAGCAGCCCATCTGTTTCCGCTCCGCCCGGGGATCGAACCCGGGACTTCTCGGTTGCGAACCGAGCGTGCTTCTCCTACACTACGGAGTACCCTACCCGTGTGTGTGTGTGTGTGTGTGTGTGTGTGTGTGTGTGTGTGTGTGTATAATTGAGTGTGTGTGTGGGTGTTCTATTAGCTTAGGTCGATCGCAGTAATTAATTATAATTATAATGATTGCCATAATGCTGTAGCCAGCGGTGCGGTGGAGCCAGTGTAGCTCTCGCCGCGCCTCGCTCCGCCGCCCCGACCATTGCAAGTGTCACAAAAAAACTATTCCATTATTTTCTTTCCGGTATTGCAAAAAAAAAAAATGAAGTGGATAATATTTCTGATGTTAAGCTGAAAAGGATTTCCCTGCAGACGTTAAGATTAGTGTTCCGCCTGGCCGATGGCGTAACGTCCTGTGGTACATTGCTTACTACATCACTAGCGATACAATACCACCAGCTGGCGGGTCTTCGATCAAGGCCTCGGCGAGTGTTGGCTGGGATCGGATACCGGCCTCGGCGTTTGAAAACTCGGTGATTAAAAACCACAAGTCATCACCGACATGACGGATTGATGTCTCCGGGACTGGAAGCAACTCCGTGCCTATTTCAGCAGTGGTTCTTGTCCCGTCTGACAGTCAAGTGAAACGGCATCGCGGCTCTCAGTGAAAAAAAGGACGGAACAAAATATTATGTCAAATTAAGGCCGTGTACTTTCAGCTGGTTGATCTCAAGGTCAATTTTTCGACAGCGGTTCTTCTTCCTTCCTTAGACAGCCAATAAGGAGCGCTAGGCGAGAGAGAACAGCTGAAGTGGATGTGGCGGTTCGATTTCACTAGCGCGAGTGTGGGACTTGAGGGTTTCTTGTGACAACTTCAGCGACACACATTTTGTGCTATTTTTTTTTCCTTTTTACATTTGTGCCTATAGCGCCTGTAGGCAGTGACCTCCCTGGCAGGGCTCGGATGGTTGGCCCTATTTTGATAGTGACGCGCCTGTGATTAGAGGCTGCTGCCGCTCCCCTGTGTCCTCCAATGCATTCGCAATCGAAGGTAGCCACTAGCCAGCCTATAGGTAATGAATCGCATGTGGGTGTTCTTAGGCCACTTGGTGGCCACTCTTTCTACTTTTTTGCACTCGACGACGGTGCAGAAAGATTTTAATTGGATTTTGGCTCATCGGGGATCGAACTCGCGTCACCGAGAACTCCACTCGGAGACCCGAACCACTGCTACCGCGGCACCGCCTCCCTCTCGTAACCAAACGTCAGGACCAGTGCAGAGCTTCTTGTACCTGCGTCCATAGATGCCAAACTTTTGTTATTGTGTAGCCTACCGGTTTTAAGAGAGGATGACCATGCACGGCCACGACTTATGAACAATCGGTGAAACAATGGAAAAGTTGGTCATCATTCTGGAAGAGACCGAATGTTTTTACCCTACTTGAGAATCGGAAAAAAAGATTTATGATAACGTTGCAGAGTTGAATAGGTGGTGCAAGTAATGGTTTATATGTGTCCAAAAGTTCATGTGTTTGATGTATTGGTGAATTTCTCTCTCTGTCCCATCATCCAGGAAAAACAATGGAATCACAGTCGCAGCGTCCATTTGCCATTGACTGGGTTTACGGCACTCGTCTGCAGCACTGTGCTAACGACCTGTTGAAGAATGACTTTGACGCGGAGAAAGTCGGCCTGGTCTATCACTACACACCCTCGCCCACGCCCTCGCTAAACGACGTCAGCGACAAGAAGGAGTTATTGGAGAGAGATAACGAGAGTTGCGTTGAGGAGGAAGAAGGGCCGGACGGAGGCTGGGGATGGGTGATCGTCTTCTCCTGCTTCGTACAATGGGTCTGTACATAACCTTTGCTCTCCTTTCAGAGTTAAATCATAATACAGTCCTACTACTCGTTAATTTACTGTGGAAATAACTGTGTAAATAACTGTGTTAATCCATGGCACGCACCAGTTCGAAACAGTTGAAGCACAGCCTGCAACACTATATTTTCCTTGAACGGTTCATCGATAAGTTAATGGGTTTCTAATGATTAAACAAGGCTTCAACCCAAGGTCACAATAGGCAGTGCGTGTTGCAGTTTCAGGATTTCTTAGTCTCACAGGGTCAATGAAACAGATACGCAGGCCTTTCTGAGATCAAAAATAGCCAGGCCATGAAAACGCACGTAATTTGCCAACAAAATTTAGCTCAGAGGCCTTTGTCTCATGCACATCCACTGTATTAACTACCGTAGTTTGGAAGCTTTGACTGGCAAGAACAAGCTTTTTTTCACGGGTCTCTCTCATATATATATATATATATATATATATATATATATATAATTTTGCCTTGTAGACGATTCAGTCAGTGAGTCTTTTCAGGTTTTATTTCTGCTACTGAAACAATAGTTTTGGTAGTGTTAAGATGCTTGTCCAAGGCATTACGTGAAACATTAGCGCGACCAAATCAATATGTATTCTGATTTCTTACAAGGAAGGAAATTTCGGGGGGGGGGGGGGGGTATATGCCAAAATCATTCCTACTCTAATACGTATTAATTATCCTCCCTCCCACCTCTTTAGTCTCTCAGTAACTACAGCAGTGAGGTTACGTAGTTGATACAAAGTACTATGAATGTGTAGTGCCCACATTGCGTGTGTACTCTACAGTCCTGGTTACTCTGCTGCCACCACCCACATTGCGTGTGTACTCTACAGTCCTGGTTACTCTGCTGCCACCACCCACATCAAGTGGGGGAAAAAAATATATAAATGAATAAAAATAAAAGATGTGAGAAAAAGGTAAGTACTGTTTAGATCTAAATAATAATTCGTTAATAAATAATCATCAATATATTTCTCCCTTTGCTTGTAATTGGTAATAATTATACATTCACAAGTTGTCTTAATTCTAAGCTTCTTCTTTTCTCCCCTAACGAGTACGCACAACGCGTAATGCTCAAGTCGTTATCCTAATATAGTTTACTATCTCTGGTAACTTCGGTTGCACTGTTACCACATTAACGTTACGCACGCGTAATGCTCAAGTCGTTATCCTAATATAGTTTACTATCTCTGGTAACTTCGGTTGCACTGTTACCACATTAACGATACGCACGCGTAATGCTCAAGTCGTTATCCTAATATAGTTTACTATCTCTGGTAACTTCGGTTGCACTGTCACCACATTAACGATACGCACGCGTAATGCTCAAGTCGTCATCCTAATGGGGAGTTTTCGAAGCTAAACCGCCAGATGTCTCTCGCGCATCTCACATCCTCTGCTCTGTGAGGCTGAATGATCTATCATTTACCGTAAATTCTCTGTACTTCTTTGGGACATATCAGAATTACCCTTCAATACAACAACTGAAACAGTTCTTAATAAAAAATGTAGTTTATCATTTTATTTGTCTGCACTTGGTGAAAATATTGGCAAAACAATTGAATATTTGAAAACTCAATCTTTAAAAATCGTCTTTTCATAAAAAAACACAAGTTCAAGCAGAATGAGGCTTCAGGAAATATCTACTTGTATGTAAGCATTCACTGAGTACCTATTTTGGGTGTATATGTCTCTCTTACGACGAACATTTAACCAAAACAGAGTGTGGCGTTCAGCATCTCCACAGAAACGATCCCGCCGGCAGGATCTGCTATCACCCACTTTCCTGTTGACACGACACGGGGATGGACAGCTCAGCGCCTTATCGCCACAGCGCCGCTCCTTACCTCACAGCTCATATCACTGATACTCCTAACTTCTCAATACCACAGGCTACATGTCATCCTAACTATCATCACCCGCTTATCTCATCACACTCTCTATCCTCTACTGGAATATTCGTGGCATCCGCTCCCACATACCGTTTCCCACATAAAGAAGACTTTCGTCTCCTTATTTCGTGCTTTGACTGTGATTTGTGTTGTGTTGGGGCGGAGCAGAGTGGCGCGTGTAGTTACGTGACAGACGTGCAGTCACTATATGTACTGTGGGTAGTAGTAGTTGGGGTAATAAGGCCGTGCACAGCAGTAAAAGTCTCCTTGCAGTCCTTTCCGTCTCCTCCATAGCCCCGAGCCGTTAGTGTGACGAAGTTTGAGAGGGGTGGGTTGCCCCCACCCTCCTTCGATAAACCAGAGGACATAGGGTATTCAGAGGGAAGGGTTGATTGATTGATTCAGAGGGAAAGATTGAGGTGGAGGGGCTTAGAGTTCGCGGCGGGGGAAATAGTAAACAAGACCATGTATTGTCTTCGATAGAGGACTGTTCGTTGAGGTGCCAAGCACTTAAATTACTTCTTGGTTAAATGTTCGTCGTAAGAGAGACATATACACCCAAAATAGGTACTCAGTGAATGCTTACATACAAGTAGATATTTCCTGAAGCCTCATTCTGCTTGAACTTGTGTTTTTTTATGAAAAGACGATTTTTAAAGATTGAGTTTTCAAGTATTCAATTGTTTTGCCAATATTTTCACCAAGTGCAGACAAATAAAATGATAAACTACATTTTTTATTAAGAACTGTTTCAGTTGTTGTATTGAAGGGTAATTCTGATATGTCCCAAAGAAGTACAGAGAATTTACGGTAAATGATAGATCATTCAGCCTCACAGAGCAGAAGATGTGACAGCCTGAGAGACAGGCTTGAGCGTGAGGTTAT